>MWMN01000100.1:81477-100534 GCA_002968875.1 Cordyceps cicadae | reverse complement strand
TTCGACCTAACTTACTACCTAAGAAACAGACCTACTATAGATTAGGATTAAACCTAGTACTCTTATATATTCGACCTAACTTACTACCTAAGAAACAGACCTACTATAGATTAGGATTAAACCACTATTATATCTAGGACTTTATTATATTATATTTATAATTATTTATAGTCTATTAGGATAGAGTTAATTATTATAGACTAGCCTTAGGTGGCTATAGGTAGGTGTTACTTAAAAGTCTATTAACTCTATAAAAAAGAAAAAGGGGAATAGGGTATACTATTTAAAAAGAGGTTAGGGCTTTTATAACTCTTCTAGTTAGGTTCTACCCTAGCCCTAGTAGGGTTATATACCTATTAAAGTTCTTAGAGCTAGGTAAAGTCTAACTCCTTTATAATATAGAGTCTTAGTTAAACTTTAGTACTAGTGAAAAGTAAAAGTGTTAGTACCTCCCTTTCTAAAAAACATTAGTACCCTAATAGTTTCTTTTTATAAGACTATACACTCTACTAGAGTAATGTTAGTACCTAGTGTTAATAAATATAATAATACTTAGTGTTTATAACTAGATTACTTAGTCCTTTTTATTATTTGTACTTTCTTAGTATAGTATTATTATAGCTTTACTAGGCTTTAATAGTATACTAGTAAAAGGGTTACTTTTAGCTAGAAAGTAAACTCTATAGTTATTATATACTTTAGTCTTATTAGATAGGATATTTAGTAGTAAAAGAGGGTTTACTAGTCCTATAGTAGTTTTACTATATACTAGCCTTATAGTAACTTTACTAAATAGTAGTAAAGGGGTTATAGTATTCTATATAGAATAGGTGATTTAGTTAGATATTTTAGTCTTTCTAATAAGTTCTTTATCTTTAAAAAGTAATAGTAATTAACCTATTAAAGAATAATATAGCTAGTATAAAGAAAGTAAAAAGAAGATTTTAATAGTATAGCTAGTTAATAGTAAGTAGTTCTTAATAAAATATTTATTAGTTACTAGAAGAAAAAGATTTCTCTCCTAGGATGTTTTACTATAATCCTACTGTTTTATTACTACTTTTTTATATATAACTAAATATAGGTTATAATAAATAAACTTATTCTTTTCTAGTATTATATATAGTTACTATATCTAGTAGTTATAGTAATTTAATTAAATAAGTTTCTTTTTTTATTATATATATATTCCTCTAGCTTATCACTCTTATTAATATTTACTATAGCTAATAATAGTTATAATAGTAGTAAAGTAGTTCTTATTCAACCTTAAACACATATAAATTTAAAACATATATATACTAAAGTATATATTAAACAATTCTTAGCTTAGAAAAACAGTAACTAAAAGTAGTAGTCTATACACAAGTCATTTCTTTACTGCCTGTTTTGTTATAGGAGTTAATAGCAAACCTATAATTATAGAAGTTAATACTACATAAGGGTCTAACAATCCTAGTAATAGTATTATTGTGTTTATAAGGACTAGGTAGGATTAGGAAGCATTTAAATAGTTATTAGATATAAATAAGCTAATTTCTAAATAATATTATAAGCTTAGACCCCTTTATAACAAGGTGGTACAGCTCGCATAGTTTTCACTATTAATATCTAATTTTATCCCCTTTCAGCTTAGCAACGAATTTTCCTGGGTGAACTTACTTTCTGGCTGTATGTAATCTTGAACAGCGGCGACTCACTTACATCCCAGTCCTCCTCATTACTAGAATTGCCGAAGATTCTCAGAGCTCGCACGACGAGTTTGTAGCAGCCCTCGGGAGCATAGCTACCCATGTCGAGCTGACCATTCCAGTCGAACTGGATGAATTGAAGCAAGTCTGGCTGTCTGTGCTGTAAGTTGCTCGGGCGCCACGGGACGGGAAACCCTTGAATCTGGCCAATCGGTGTAGTAGAATTAGTTGCATATAATGTGCCATTATTCGCGGGCACAACGTCAGCGTGCACGAGAGGGGCTCCCAAGGTTGCGTTGATGTTCAACACAAGCTGAGATTTTGTGAGACTGCCAGGTGCTGGTAACACCACAGTGGTGCCCTCACTTAGAGAGCTATTTCCGTAGATAAGCGAGGCGCCGTCGGGTGGCAGGACCTGGTGTTCGCGGATGGAGCCGGAAAACCCCTGGTAGGGAACAGAGAGTGCGCTGCTATCGGATCCGTTTATAGCAATCCAGCCGGACCATAGGGGCATTCGACTGGCGTCAAGATTATCGGGGGCTGACGCTGATAATTGGATGTTGACGAAATTGCCGGGGGCCACGGTAACGGTCGTGTCACCAAGGGCAATGGACGCTGGGGCCTCGATCTCGTCAAGCATATCGGGATACGAAGAAATGGTGCCATTTTGCGTAAATGTATAGACGGTGACGGCGGGAACGTGAGACAAACTGTACGTAACAGCGTCATTGCCAATGTTCTTGATGGTCAAGTTGAGCGGGGCTGCCATATGTTCGGTGTCATTGAAGTTGAGGCCCGCCGGTTGAACAAGAGTTGTCGCATAGGCAGCGTCGTAGGCACGCGCCAGACCACCGCCCTGCTGTGCAGCAGGGGCAAGATAGGGCAAGAATTTGTCCCCGTTGTGGTAAAGCTGCGGGTTCGAGTGTGAAACGAGAAGGCTTTCGACAGTGGCTGGATCCAAAGAGCCGCGAGCCTCGCCAATCAGTGCAACGATGGCGGCAATGAGGGGGCCTGAAAACGAAGTTCCTCGTGTGACTATGTAGCCGGAAGGATTTGAGTCCCTAGAATCCGTCGAGATGATTTCTTCGCCAACCGCGGTCACGGAAGGCTTGAGACCAAGATTCCAGGAAGGGCCCCAGGAACTGAAGGCGGAAATAGCGCCTGCAATCTCGTCATTTGGCGTCTCAACATAGGATAGGGGTGCTTGAGTATATGAGAACACTGTCGCAAGAACCTTGTGGCCAGACTGGAGCGCGCTGAGCATCGCCGTCGCGGCATCAAGCCCGAGCGTTCCAACGGCAACGACCCCCTCAGGCAAGTTATCCACGTAATAAATGTCAGGACTCCAGTCTTCATCTTCGTTGTAAAAGAGAAAGCGCGAAGCCCCCTTTTCATGAAATGACTTGGTTCTATTGCTCAAGCTACAGTCCCCTTTGCCGGTGCGGAAATGGAGCAGGACGAGCTTGTCGCTCAAATCCGGTGTGTCAGGACTGAGCGGTCCACAAGCGTGAGTACCGTTGCCAGTAACAGTTGTATTTACAGGTAGGGCGTAGACCTCCATTGGGGTGCCGGTGAAGTTGTCTGAGGGCGTTGTCGGGTAGAAGTGGAAAGGGGCCGCGGATGTGTTGTCGATGGTGTACTCGGCCTCGTTAATTAGTTGGGGATACACACGGCTGTTCACCGATCCAACACTAATAACACCGTTGGCGACGGCCGGGTCGATGTGTGAAAACAGACCGAGTTCGCCGTCGTTGCCTGCGCCCTGGACGAAAACGACACCGCTCTCCTTGGCCCGCGTCGCAGCCGACGACAAGAGACTGTCCGGCCAGCCACCCGGAAGTCCAGCCGACGACGAGATGATATCCACGTTTTCGTTGAGGGCGCGGTAAATTGCGTCAACCATGACGTCGGTAGCAAACTCACCGCTGCAGGTGATGCGGTACATGCCTATCTGGGCGCCAGGTGCCGCGCCGGTGAAGCCCATCTCGTTCGGTTGTGCGGCAATAATGCCGACCGCATTGGTTCCGTGACCGTTACAATCCTTCGGCGTGGGCTCGTTATTGACCAAGTCTGCCCCAAAGGAAATAAGGCACCCGGGACCAAAGCAACCACCGAGTGCCGGGTGCTCATAGTCAACCTAGATGTGTTAGACTCGCGGTTGGGAAAATGCACAGGGAGGAACCTCTTACACCAGTATCAATCATGCCAATCTTGATGCCCTTGCCCGTGATTCCTTTGCGGTGAAGCTTGTCAACCTGCATCATGGCGTGGGGAGGATATGCAGTGGTATTCGTTTCACGCAGCGCATGTCGCGTTGCCTGACGTTTGCTCATCTTGTCAATGGACGAGTGGTGCTTTTCATGCTTGGGTACTCCGTCGTTTGACGGAGCAACGCCGCCCAGCGAATGCATCTCAACTGGATAGATCCTTACAACATCATCCATGGAAGCAACATAGTTGATCTTGCTTGCATTCTCGAGCGTTACCGAAACAGCCTTGTACGCTTCACCTGCTTTTCCCTCGTCAGGCGTGTAGTCGATCTGCCGGCGAATGCGAGCATTGGCTTCTATCGTGACTCTTTGTGCAAAGCCCGCCACATCCTACGCTTTCATGTTAGTCATTGTGCCGGAGATGTTTGCTTGGATATTTAGACGTACAGCGCCTTTATCAAGCTCAACAAAATAGGTGCCATGTATGACTCGTGATGCGTTTTCGTTGGCGGCAGAGCGAGTTACTGCTAGTGCCACAACGGCAAGCAAGAATCTCACCATGGTGTGAATTGTTTCGGCCCTTGTTGTTAAAATGTTATCAAGGCGACGCTCACAGTCTACAGGTCATGTATTTATACTTAGAATTTTCGGAATAGTCAAGATCATAAGATGAGAGCCTCCCAAAGATTATCACTCAGCAGCATATAGTAGTAAGTGCTCCCGCCCCTGCCCATACCTGTAGGCATATAGCAAGCATGTGGGCCATATCTAACATAGCGGTAACTTACTGAATAATAAGGGTCGAGAGTGACTAGGCATTAGGCTCCACGATACAGTGGATCAGTGGTGTAAACGCCCCTAACCTAACAAGGAATCTATTAGGGGGACTTGCATTTTTGTAGCGGCCTGGAGAAAAAAAAAACCCTGATTTTCTCGTGGCAGTATACCCCCCTCTTTTTACTACGGATAGTTGAGATGGCCTTATGTATGTGATCTAATACGAGCTATTTAACCCTAGTTATAGTATTGTAGTGGTCTGACTTATAGTATAACGGTATCCGTAGATAGGTCCTCTATGGTTACAGTATGCCTAAAGGCAGAGCTCCTATTAGTGTAAGCGGTCCGTAACAACACCTTAGAGCTTTTTTTAAAGTGGGGCCTTTTATCTTCCCTTCATCTTCCTGCGCGGCTTACAGAGTAGAGTTCATACAGCAACCTGGTTACTGGGTTGCCGCAGTTCCCAGCGCGACATGCACGCGATGCTGACGCGTATTAGAGTGATGAAAAAGGGGCAAAAACTGAATCATATTCGGAGGCTATTTCGCTTAGGTTTGATTAACAAGGAATCTTCCAAAGTGTTTCCAGCTTTGTTGAACAGCACCTTAGTGGTCAGATCAAACATCCTAGCATTATAATAGCCATGGTTAGATGCCATGAAGTAGCAGAGGCGAATTCCTGAAACAAACCTAAGCAGCGATATTGCGCCCTCGTACATTGTCGCTCGAACCTTAACACATAGCTCATCCAATTCACTTACACTGCGCTCTCTAAGGGTGATACTAAGTTTCCTTGTTTCTTAAGTCTTAGTCTTAGTGGGGAGATTTGGCTGGCAGGTCCGTTGCCTTTCGATATGGGTCAAGGATTTGTGCTGCATAGTACGCGGGCGGAAGGTCAGTATCTTCAGGGAACCAATTTTGCCAATTCAGCTGCTGGTTGTTGTAGTACTCGGCGCATTTCGACCAAGCAGCATCTGCGCAGCTTTGAAGATATACCCACGTGAAGTTGTTATCATCCTCGGTGTGGATGTCATGGTAGTGATCCTTTGTCTCATTTATCTCTCGAAGAAGGCAGTCCAGGGTTGAGAACCAGTCAGCAAGTGTCGTTTTCTTCCCTTCTGAAAGCAAAGTTGCGACGTAGAATACTTTCAAAGCAAGCTCAATCTTTTCCGGCTCGAACCAGTGCTGTCCATCTAGCTTGAAGTTCGCAATCCCCTGACAGCCTTTGGCAGGCACATGACGAGCAGAGAAAAATCTCTAAACGCTCCTGCACATTCAATGCTCGTGTAATTGAACGAAGCCATGAATTCCAGCGCGTTAAGTTATTTTGGATCAGCTCGAGCCCGTCGAATGCGGACAGATCTCCGCCGATTACTATTGTAGCAAACTCCTCACGACGCTGTGGTGTAAGCCTAATGTATCGATCGCACTAGGTTGTGGAGGCGGCCCAAACATCCGAATTTCTTCCAGAGCTCCTTTACCTTTGCATAGTCCCCGCGCAGATGATGTGTTTCAAGCTTGGCGAGATATTTCTCACAGTTCCGGCCTATGAGGAACGCCTAGCAACAGAGATTGATGACATGGCCTAAGCAGCGTAGCCGGCGATGGCGACGCTGTTTTGAGCTCATCCACGGGCAGAGCTCCTTTGAGTATAAGCTCCACAGCGGTGTCGTTTGACGAGGCATTATCTAGCATGAATGTCCTTCGTACAGCCTATAATCATTGATAATAGTGTTGATTGAGGAAAAACCTGGTCAAAAAAGGCATACAAATATAACCCTTTTGTGGGTCTCGCCCCCTTCCTCAGTAACAGCTAGTGTCACGCGGAGCAGTTATTCCTCATAGAAAGTGTGTTGATTGATTGGAAAAGGAGCTGACTCGAAGGCAGGAAGTTGGGGACACCCTTAGGGGGCGCCACCCAGGAATTGTGTGGGTTCCACAGCTAATTTACTTAGTTTCCTACCCATCCCTTGTCTCGTGACCCGCCTTCCTGCTTGACAGCTGGTCACCCTGCTTGATAATAAAGCATCCAATTAAGTCTCCGCCGATGTTGTATTCTTGTAGTAGTAATTCAATAACAACGCATCGGAAATTCTCGCCAGTGTGTTCGCCGTAGACACGCCGCATGCCTACAACGGTGGATCTTCGCCTACCAGCGGCGTCAATCCACATGGCGATGACACCTAGGATAGTGTAAGGGTTGGATGATGTCTAGAGATCAAACGATATTAAGACTCTGCTCCGCGCTTGGTGGAGATCCTCTATAAGTTGTTGCTTCTTCGATGTAAAGGCATTCATTACCCAACTTCGAATAGTCCGCGCCGCCTTCGGTAGGTGGTTTGTCAAAGCTGGATTGAGAAAGAAGAGAAGTTCGCGAAAATACTGATTCTCTAATTGGAAGAAAGCGACTTGGCAGCATACAATCCAACGGATTAGTAGCTCTTTGAACTTCTTAATCGAGTCCTTCTAGAAGAAGGCATTAGAAGCAGCCGCACCTTTTTGTCGCCAAAGAGTAATTTTCTAGAGCCGTCTTTCAGGTCCTTCCTCTCTTTATCTACTAGCTCTAAAACTTATACCCTAGTATAACATAGAAGCTAATAGTAACTAGTTAACTAGATCTAGTAACACTTAAGGCTAAATGTGTTCCTATTATACACTAATATTATATATTAGAATAACCTAGAGACTATTAATACTAAAGAGTAACTTATAACTAATATATAGTAGTTAAAGACTATATATATTATATAAGTACTAAGCTATTAATTATCTAAGTAGGATAATAGTATAATAGTCCCTATATAATATTACTTTATAGTTATTATTAGAGTAAATATACTTATTAATAATTATAGATATTATGAAAATAGTAGTATAATAAAAACAAATAGTTATAAAACTACTAATATATAACTACTAAATAATCTAACTTATTATATTAAATAATATAGTTATATTATATTATATATACTATAAGTATATTTTATTAAACCTCTTTATAGGTTAGTTACTAATAATATAACCCTAGCTTACTAAACCTAACTATTCTAGTTTAGCTAATTAGGTAATTAGTAGTCTATATCTATTAAGATATTCTTATTAATAAAGCTTAGGCTCCTTTAGGTAGGGCTATACTAAAATTAGGGTCTTAATGTTAATAAAAACGGCTGCGAATAATACCTAGGGTTAAAAAAGCTATTATATCTCCCTCGCTGCTTTTGTTGTTGTTGCTGTGATTGTGGGTGTTGTTACTATACTCATAGCCATCTTTGGTAGCTGATTCCTGTCTTTTACTCAGCGCCTCGCGAATATCATCTTTTAACGCGTCTCGCCAACTACCGAAGCTAGAAGCGGCGGAAGACGAGACCGAGACTGAGTTGGATGCGTGTGATAACCGTTTTCTGGCCCGTCCGCGTGTACCCCAGTCAGAATCAACTATATCCCCATCCGGCGAATCAGACAAATCTCCCCATTCATCTTGCACCAGCTCGTCGCGCGTGCGCTTCTTGGGACTGTGGCTGCGGCTCTGGCTACGGCTGTTACCCCTAGCTAGAGCCGGCAGGAAGCCATCGCGACATTCCTTCCCAGAGACGTCGCTAGCACGCGAGCGACCATCTTCGCCCACGAGCACCAGGCGACGCGCCACGCCGGCGCGGACAAACGTCGTCTGCCCAAGCACCGTCCACGCAAACCGCGCAAAGAGGTACTCGACAGCCAGCCCTGACAACGCCTGCGGCGGCACGTTGTGGTACACCGCCGCCAGCTCCTCGCTCGGGAGGCCCGAGAGGACGTGGATCGCCCAGGCGCCCCATTTCGGGACGAGAACGAGCTGGCGGTTGTCAAATGCCTGGTGAAGGTCGGAGCGGAGAAGGAGGGCGTTGCTAGTATCGTTGGTCGCGTTCGACGGGGAGGCCTCCGTGCGCACAGCGTACATAGTCATCTGATTCGCAGCAAACCATGCGTCCTCCTTTTGCGGGATTAGATGCGCGACTTCGTTGCCGAGGACCGACGCCGTGACGCGGCACGACTTGTCGCGGGTGTGGATGGTGTCGCGTGGACGAGACTGGAGCTTAAGCTCGGGCGTGTTCCACGTTGGAGGCATGTTATTGTGCGGGAATGCAAAGTGCTCGAACGAGGGGACCGTCGGATAGGGACTGGCGTCGCCATCGCGAGCTGGGACGTGGAAGTAGTAATCGCGGCCGAGCAGGAGGTCGTCGGGTGCCAGCGCGAGGGGCGTCGCATCAGGGGCGTTAGATTCGGAGAGAAAGCCATCCCAGCGGCAGTTCGCGACGATGGCGCAGGCTATGCGCGCCGTCTCGTGATGGAGGCCGTAATGTGTTTGATTGGAGTTTTCGGTTTTCTGAGGGTCGAGCGCGGTGAGGATAAGCAGAGTGCTCGAGTTTTTCGGGTAACCTGGGTGGTGAAGGAAGACTCTGTGGTGACAGGGAGGTGGTTTCGCTCGTCGGAAGGCCGTCGTCTGGGTGCTTTGGAGGCGGCAACTGTTCCCGCAAACGGTATGGGGCCGCCATTTCCCTTTTCTCTTGAGTTGTAGATGAAGATGGAGGTAGATGATGTATTTACGCGAGCCACTATTAGTGCCTAACGTAGTGCCTTACTAGTCGTTGCCACGACAACCTCCCAATCGATAAGACACGAGGCTTGCATAAACTAAGCCGACCGTACTAGAGCTCATGTGTGCATACCGTTAATTGAGAAATGAATTATATTGTTGATTTAACAAGGAGTGATGTAAAAGGACAGGAATACAATCGTTAGGTAAGTTGCATAAGACATGGCGCGACGGCACAAAAAAAACATGGCTAGTTTAGCCCTTTTCCCTACTACTACTACTACTTATACCCTAATATTAAAGCTAAGAATAAATAAAATTACAATTTATAACCTAAAGAAACTATCTGTATATTAAACTAAGATAGTCTAGCGTTTAAACATAGATTCTTTACCTAATAATATAAGCTAAAAATAACTTGCTAATCCTAACTTTATCGCCATCACGAATAGTCCAGCTTAAGATCTTTCATGTTAGTAGGGAAAGGAGTCGGACCCCCGTGCGGGGCATATCTTGTAATGCAATACTTCAAGCAATCATCGTCGACTGATTGCGGTCGCTTAATACTATCATCTCGGCAATCATCGCTGCAGCGATAGTCTTAGGCCTAACCCTAGAGCCGAGTTTTAGTATTGTCAACTGTATAACAATAATAACAGTTATTAACCAGCGCCTGGTCCTGCTGGCTCCATTCGGTGAAGCGCTGTTTGAGCTCCTCGTCTGAAGGGTTGGCGTTGCGCTTCCACTTGTTTGCGACGGGCGCGCAGTCAGAGATATCAGTGAGGTAGTGAAAGTGGGCAAGGATGTCGAAGCCGAAAGTGCCAGCGTTGCAGGCGACATTCTCGATACCACGGCAGACCTCAACGGCAGCAGGCTGATACTTTGTCTGCAGGGCTTCGCCGTTAGACAACCAGTACTCAGTTCCACTGTGGCGGTAGCCAAAGATCATAGGTGGCAGACGCGGCACCGGGTCGTCAATATGCGTTACACGGAACAGCCCGCCCCTCTGGCTGTTAGAAAAGTAGGCAAAGACGTCGTTACCCACGCGCGGCGTGCCAAACGTGTAAATCGCGCCCTGGACGCCGGAGCGGCGGAGGTACGCACCGCCGAGTGTGACCACCGCGCCGCCTAGGGAGTGACCGGTGAGGACGAGCCTATAGCCCGGGTTTGCCTTCAGGCCCGCCTTGATAGCCGACGTGGCGGCGGCTGAGATCTCGTTCCACGACTCAGCGAAGCCGTTGTGCACCTTACACCCAGGGGCAAAATCGCAGTCGCGTTGCGTAAAAAGGAGATCAGTAATAAAGTTACGGACATTATGGCTGCCGCGTGCCGCAAAGACGATTTCCCGGCGGGACTTATCAACAGAGACGTAACCAGCAATGCCGGTGCTACTGCCCTGGAAAGTGCTGATGATAGTAGCACCATTGCGCATCACGTCGTCACATTCGCCGCCTGCGCAGGCAACGGTATTGCCCGGCGAAGGACCCTCGGCGTTGCAGTAAGCGGCAGCGGCATGTTGAGCATAGAATCTTAGGTTGTTCATCAAGTTATTATCAACAGCTAGGAACAGTTAGTCCGAAGAGTGCGGTGTGATTGGGAAGACATCTTGTATATAACATACATCTTAATTCGAGTGAACTAAGGCTGTTGCCCATCGGGCTGGCTGCCACCGCCGTAACAAGGGAAATAAGGGTGAAGCGCATGTTGTGGGTTGAACAGCTGTATAAGCCAAGGG
This sequence comes from Cordyceps cicadae, assembly GCA_002968875.1. NCBI lineage: Eukaryota > Fungi > Ascomycota > Sordariomycetes > Hypocreales > Cordycipitaceae > Cordyceps > Cordyceps cicadae. Next base: position 89,552 of record MWMN01000100.1, on the reverse strand, counting down.
AAGAATAAGACAGCTGCCTTGAAATGAAGCGAGAATAATTTTTGAGCCTGTTGAGAGACTAGAATCTCCCTCATGGACTAGCAAGAGTCTTATATACACAGCATCGTGAGCGCATTGAAATACTCTCCCCATGACCCCCGTTAGAGCCTCTCGAGAGGAGCATTTTCCTAATCCGAGCGGATCAGTACCGGTTCCTAACGCATCGGCGAGCATGATCCTGCACCATCCCCGCACATTGCGGAGTTTTGATGGCCAAGTGTGCTCAGAAAGGGGCCAAGAACTGGCGGTAGCGCCTGGTCGTGCGATGGCCGCGTGACATGGGAAGGGGTGTTAAGGTACTAACGTCGGCCACCCACTTATTGGCACCACCCACTTCTTGGCAGGGCATCACAAAAAACACACACTACTTTAAAGATTTATTAAAAAGCTAAATAAAATTCAAATAATATAAAAATAACACTTAGAGCTAGATAATTAATAGCTTAAATTAGCTATTAATATAGAATCTTATAATTCTATAGGGTTACTATTAAGTTACTTATTTAGCTACTAATATATGTTTTTAATATTAATAACTTTAATAAATAACCTATTAGGATTTATAGGGACTATTTAATGTTTTTTAGGCTAGATAAGCCTAATTTTTAATTTAAGAGCTAATATCTTACCTTCTACTATTATAATTTAGGCTTATTAGTTATTAAATTGCTTTTTAATCTTCCTCTAGATTTAACTAACTAAACACTAGTTAGTTAATCGATTAATACTATTATAAAATAGGTGTTAAAGTTAGTGTTTATTTAAGGGTGTTTTAACCTCTAGTAGGCTTTCTTTAAGTGCTTTTTTTAGCTTAATAGGTGTTAATTATAGTATTTATTTAGCTAGATTAAGGAGTAAATTGCTTATTAGTAGCTAGGCTATATTAACTAGCTAAAGGCTACTCTTCTACTAGGTAGTTTAAATGTTTTTTTTTAATAATCTAGTAGCTCTTATAATAGTGTAATATTTAAGAAAAATCCTCTTTCTAATAGGTAATAATTTAGTATTATTAGGTTAATTTCTAAGCTCCTTTTAATACCTAGCCTTAATTAAGCTAAATATAGCTATATTAAGAGGTTAAAGAATATAGGAACTATAAGCTAGTAAGAATAATAAATATATATTATTTTTATAGTATTTAGTTAGGAATTTAGTAGTATAATAGCTACTATAGCTATTAAGAATAAGAAGGTGTCTTACTAGTAGGTAGTGTTATTTAAGGAATAAAGATAGCCTTTAGCTAAAAGACTACTACTTTATTATTTATTTAACCTCTTACTATTACCTTAAAGAACTAGCCTTTAAAAGAGGCTAAATTATTAGGGAACCACTATTATTAAACATTCTTACTATTAAAAAGTACTAATAGTATTAGGCTCTTCTTAGTTACTAAGATACACTCAAAAATTATACTCTAAAAGTGTTAACTAGACTACTTCTTTAGAGTAATTCGCTTCTATAATAACCCTAGTACTAGGCTATTCTCTTAGAGCCCTATTATAAGCCCTATTTCGTCTATATTATATTAATTTATTAGGGGTATCTCTCTAATAGCTAGGATTATTAATAGTTTAAAGAAATCCTAAATAATATAAGTTAAAGCACTATTTATCTATTAGAAATTAAGCCTCTTACCTCTTAAGGTCTTAACTTCTAGATTATAATATAAAAAGCCCTATAACTAATTTTTACTAATTAGTTATTAATAGCTATTATATTTAGCTAGTATTAATATAATCTTTCTAACTTATTTATATAAAGGAGGGTTCCCTATTATATCCTAAATTAATATCTAAGAAATAAGATATAATTCCTAAGCTATAGGAAGCTTTTATAATAGCTTAAAAGCCTCTTTCTATAATATTCTACCCTTAAGCTGTTATTAGATAGTTAAACGTAGCACACCCTAGTGTTATAACGCGTAGGGTTAACTACCGCCTCTAATAACGTCTTAAATTGCGTTTTAGAGGTTATCCTTAGTGTATTTTAGTATATTATATATATAGAATAAAAGTTAGAATTAAATAATAATAATTACGTGAGAAATCGCGCTTCGAATGATAAAGGTTTAGGGCAGAAGGTGGCTGGGTGCCCTGCTAAGAAGTGGGTGGTGCCAACAAGTGGGTGGCCGACGTTACTCCATCTCGAGCCGCCCCATAAGCGGGGATCTTTCCAAGCGTGAACCAGCGTGATGTGTAAGGGAACAGATAGAAATAAACTATAGATGTGAAGCTGCAGAATGTTACCAGCCTTCTAAAAGCTGAGCGTTCACCCCTACAGAAGTGGGTTCCAAGATCTTGCAATTCGGTGCTTCTCCTGGTCGTTAAGACATGGATGAAGCTCTACCGACTGCAGCATTGACGACAAATCGTTCAGCCTAGTCTATCTCGCAGCTCGACAGTGTGCAATCTCTAACTCTAATACGAATGAGCATGCTTCTTACTTGTCTGGTTTAGAATAAAGAAAAGGTCACTCGCATCTTTCGACCGCAAATTCAGTATATCTGCCTTAACAAAACGCTAGAAACGTCTGTTCTAGTAATCTGTCAGGTATAGGCAGCTACGAGCGTCTACCGCCTACGGCTAATATTGTCTCAGCTGTCTAGCACTATAGAGTCAGGAAGAGTGTAAGAGCTTTTTTATGAGTTGCTAGCGCCTTATAGTAAGAACGAAAAAGGCAACCGGCAGAGTTGAGTCACTAGAGAGCCAATCTGAGGGGATCGCGTGGAGGGGAAGGGCCAAAACGCTCAAGGGTTCCATTAAAACAGACTGTTAACAGACTACGGGTAATCCCGAACAAGACACAGAGATCAGCGCATAAGCTCTCATAATGAATCGACAATGCGGGACTTGTTCGGCTTAAGACCTCGTGATCATAACGATAAATATGATTTTGAGGAGCTGGAACCTTTCGGTAAATGCCCGGCTTCTCGATACAGTAATAGCGCCGGAGTCACTCCATTAACAAATCCATATAGTGTCAGGTTTATAGTAGAATTGTGACGCCAGTAACACGAAGGCGGCGGCAACATGATAATCTAGCCTCTATTATACTAGGTTGAACTGATTCTAGCGTGGATTTAGTGGGCTTGTTCGAGCCCTTGCGGGGTGGGTTGGGTGATAGTGTTTACACTCTAATGAACCTAACTCAATATCGGTTAATAGTCTATAAAAGGATAATGATTGTTACATTTACATTATATAGTTTTACTATGACTTATCCGTCCGTTTAAAAGCTGTGAAGCCGTTAAAAGGCCAAGGATGACTACTATTCAAGTTGCTAGGAAAAAAACAGCCTATTGTACAGTGGAGTTAGAGTGTGGGTGCCTGGAAAGGACGTTTTTGAAATAGCCGCCCAGAGCTTAATTCTCGACTGCTAAGACCGCACAAGAACCATGTCTATGCAATATAACTAGGTGGCTGGTCTAACAAGACTGTCTATAGTTATCCTACCATATTCAAGACTAAGCTAGATTTGAGCTTCATGTAGGAGTCTAACTGAGCCTGGCTTCTCTCTACACGACCGCAGCTTTCTAAGGGCAGGGCTGTGCGGTTTTTAGCAACCTAGGGTAAAAGCGTTGGCTAGTAAAAGATAGGATCGAGTTACTACTGGGATCACTTTACAAACCCGAGCCGAGACTGATCGACAGATAGCAATGTACCTTAGAGTGCAACGCATGGCATCTCGGTTCGCCACAGATACACATGACGGATGCAAAGCTGCACCCTCGCCCCGCTGCGCCTTTCAAAGATATCAGCATAGGTGGAGTATCACGGGTGTTGACTAGTCTGTACGATACAGTAAATGGACCGGTCTTACATAGATGCCATGGAAATCTGAAGTTAGGGAAGACTAGGGACTGTGACAAACAAAGTCGGATACTGGATTTAATGGGCGTGTGCAGCAAATCATTTGCTTTAGACCTTCAAGAGCCAGATGGCCGGGAAAAGAAGATGTTTCAATTGTTACAAAGGAAGTGTCCCGCATGTATATGTATGCATAATTCTAGAAACACTTAGACACTTTTCTTTAAATACTTACTCTTATACTTATTCCTTTTACTTTTCTTCTCTAGCTAGTGGTCTTTAAAACTCTCACTTTATTGAGTTGTTTAGAAGGCCTTGAAGCATTCTCTTGATCCACTTAAATTTATCCTGCTGTTTACCTCGCCTTATAGTCTCCTCATCTTGTTTCCCATCGGCCCGATGGGTAGAAGAGCGTGACTTGGACTTTCTTTGTAGTTGTTCTTCCTTGGACTGCACCAATTCTAACTGCAAAGCTTGGAGGATTTTTGCGGCTTTTTGGTGGTGTGTAAAAAGAACAGGCTTCACTAGTGTGGACAGCTTCCCATCCTCTCCAGTCCTTTTGTAAACACCAGGGAATAAGCATAGCAAGATGCCGCCGACGCACTGGCTCTGAGCCACAACTCTCCAGGTTTCAATGTCCTTTAGCGTTGACTCGTGTAGTTGTGTTCGTAGAGAGGGACGGCCGTAAGGATCAATGATAGAGTATTCGAACGCGGAGCAAGTCATCTCTTGTTTAAGGTTTGCAGCCGCCAGAATAATATCGTCTCGGAGCTTCGAGGCATTCTTGCTGAATGTGTTCTTGTCCAATAACAGCGGATCACTGGTTAGTGTATCTCTCAGCGAACCCAAGATTTTTGTTAATTGCGTCTCGCGTGTAGACTGGAACCACTCTGTCGTTGCAAGACTACAAACGGCACTTGATCTCCATTTATTCGATCGAAGAATGGTTTCTGTTCCGGCAATTAATTCTCAGTTGCTTCAACCTGCTTTCGAGTGCCCTGACTCTCGCTCGACTGACCTTCGGTGATTATTCCGTCCGGACCGTGCTTAATTGCATCGGTAATGTACTGCAGCCCGCTGACAGCGGCTCCTTTTGTTCCGATGGGGAATTGTTCGCCAAAAATTCCAGCGTACAAGGATTGCCATATCACACGTGAGAAGACAACCTTGATACATGTGTCGAGTTGACCTATCCAGTACAGCTTTCCAATATCGTCATCAAGATCATGAGGGCTTTCCAGGAATCCCCAACGATGCAGCAGTTCTCCCCCAGACCGATGTTCCAGTATTCGATCGAAGACCTCGCAGAACTCGCGGCCCTGCTGAAGGAATTCCACCTCAACTGCCGTGGTCCAGTCCTCAATATTAAAGCAAATCTCTTCGAATCTTCTCTTCAAATCACCATCCAGAATCTGGCGGTCTTCACCCTGGAGTGAAATGATCTTGGCCACAGAGCGACCCACCTCCTGTTGAAGCATATCATTGTCGGACTCGAGCCTCGAGATCTCATTCTTGGCCGCCTCCGGCCAGTCAATGAAATTGGACATGCTGTCCAGAAAGTCACCGTGGAGCCTCTCTCGTCGACTTTTGATAGAGTGCAGTCCCTACATGGGCAGACACCGCTCAGTGCAAAGGTAGTATATTATTGCTCCCTGTGAGGGGAACAAAGTCGCGCCACAGAAATGCGAAGTCCGGCGAGAAATTTTGGGCAAGATGCTTCATCAGAATGGAGGAGGCTGACTGTCATGGTTAGTAAGCGGATACGGGATTGTTGATGCCCGACTCGTGGTTGCGTCTTTACAGGTTGCCTCGTGGCTGCCCGATTAACGTGGTTTTTTGGGTCTAGCTGCTTCGTGGCTGTTGGCAGCCTTTGTCTGATGCTTGCCTCCTCCTTGCTTGTGTAACATTGCCAACTCCCTGCCTAATAAAGCTGCCGACATGGTTCGCATTCTCACTTGGCCGCCTTTCTGTTCCACGGGAGATATACCTCGTCGAATTATGCCTACCCTAGTCCCCGCCCTCCGCAGTTCCCGCCTACCCCAGTGCTCTTGACTTGCTATTTTGATAGAAACACCGACCACTTGGTCCCGTGATACCGTCAAGGTTGTTCTTCAAGTTCATCGGTATGTCAAGGACCTCAGGCAGCACTTCCTCCACCTCTGTGGGTCGCGGCAAACTTGTTGTAGCCGTCGATTTTGGTATGTATTTGGTTCCGTTACCAGGCCCGTTGCGTACATTGCACTCGATGTAACCAGTGTTCTGGCCCCGCAGGGACCACATTCACCTCAGTGTCCTATGCCCATACTGCCGATGTAAGCATCGAACTTGTCCCATCCCGACACCATCTACTTATGCCGTGCTCAATCCCTAGCCTGTTGGGCCGCTTCTGTTGACGAGCTGGGGTGAAGGAGGAGATAACACCGAGGGTCAGGTGCCAACGTAAGTCGTCACTCCTACGTGTCCACGGCCATTATGGCTGCTAAGTGAATTTGCATTATTTATCAGCCTACTCCGCTACGACAATGGCGAAATGAGTGGTCCATATGTTTGGGGATATCGCGCCCAAAGATATGCCAGGCAAGGTGAGCGGATCCACGAATGGTTCAAGCTGGGTCTTTGCGACGACTTTGAAGACCGACGGGCCCGGGAGTCGGAGCTCATCAAGCTCTACGACAGCAAGACGGCCAAGCAGCCCGTCAAGGGAGAGGACTGCAAGAAGCTTGTGAGGGACTACCTGGTAGGCATCAAGCAAGCCGTAGATAAGAAGTTTGGCTCTGTCGAACAGGTTGCAGCTATGGAAAGGCAGTACATAATCACTGTTCCGGCTCTGTGGGACTATTCTGAGCAAGAGAAAACGCGCGTCTGCGCTGAGATGGCTGGTATGGGCAAGGGAAGCGAGATCACGCTGATCCCCGAGTCTGAAGCAGCCGGTATTTGGGCCATTAAAAACATGCCCCGTATAGAAGAGGGTGATACATTCGTTGTATGCGATGCTGGGGGCGGGTAAGTGCATTTCTCAAACATGGATGTTATTTTGACATCTTGAGGAAGCAACCAACGAAATAGCTGACAATTTATGTGCGTCTCACCAATAGAACTGTTAACCTCACCTCCTTCCGGGTCAAATCTCTGTCAAGAGATCGGTGTTAATGCGAACTGGTCGGGGCCGGTGCGGGTTCCGGGTGTTAGCAGGCACGCCTTCCCAGCTGAGTCAGCAGGATGCCCCTCATCAGCCGCCACCTTCGGCCCCTCTATAGTCTCTTTCTTTCTCGATTATCACACTTTTCATACTAGGTTCTTTAGTCTGTGCCCGGCCGTGTGACGCCTATTTTCCCTTGCTTCGCTTGTTCTTTCGCTCTATAAGCCGTATTATAGTAGCAACACCTTCACTTTCTTACTAACTCAATCGATAGGAATTTTTTATCTCCTTACGTTACGCCTAAGACGGATCGTTCTATTGATTTTCCCTAGAAAGAAATAAGATTAACCTATAGGATTAAGCCTAGCTCTCCTAGCTAACTCTACCCTATTAAAACTAGTGGTCGTTAAGATATTAATACTATTATATATACGCGTTTTTATAAGAAATAAACAAAGAGGTCCTAGTGTGTCTTTCTAGATATAAACTATCTTTAACTTCTACTACTATTTTAGCTTTAAGAAATTTATTTTTTCCTACTTAGTCTATACGGGTTAAAGACGTATAGCCTTTTTTTAAGCCTTTCTAGTTAGTCTAAAAGCTTATTACCTTCCTTAACTATCTTACCTCTAAATTATTTAAATAAACCTACTAAATACACTATAATCTATAATAAAACTATAATCGAAGAAAATAAGACCTTAAGATATATACGGCCGTTTTATTAAACAAATAGACCTTATTACCCCCTTAGAAACCACATCTTAATTAACCTCGATTCCCTCTTAAAGCAGCTCGGTTAACCCCTTATACCTTCCTTATAAGGAAGAATAAATAGAGTAAACCCCACTCCTACTAACTAAGGAGGAAAACACATCTCCTACGTTCGTGCCTCCTAGACAATATCGTTCGCTTAAGTTATATATTTAACCCCTAACTAGGCCTCCCTTATTTAAAAGAAGAGAGCTATAAAGAGTAAAAATAACATTATTAATAATAACCCCTTATAAAACTAGACTTACTATCTAAAAAACCCTCTACTAGGAATACTCTAACCCTATAGAAATTATTACTAGCTCCTCTTAAGTTTC
>MWMN01000100.1:32010-76583 GCA_002968875.1 Cordyceps cicadae | reverse complement strand
GCCTAGAAGACTAGCCTAAGGACTCTAAACGCCTAGATAGGTTCCCTTTCTATATCTAACTATTAGAAGACCTAGAAACATTTAATATTAGCTCTATAGACATAGCCACTTATTAGGGCGAGGAATATATAATAAGACTATAAGACCTTATCTAACACTACTAAGAGCTGTTTACTCTTAGAATTAGTAGATTTAATAATAGCGTTACTATACCTATTACCTTTTAGGAAGGAGTAGATATCTTAGACCTTACTTAACGCCTATATACCCTATCTAGACATAATCGTGTTAAGATAGATAAGATCCTAGACCCCCTATAGGAGGCTAGTATTATTAAAGACATCCCTTTAGGGGAGCTATACCTAGTTTCTTCCCTAGTGTTTATAGTATAGTGTAGAGGCAAACCTTATATAGTGGTTAACCTAAGACGCGTTAATATAAAGCTAAGAATAAACGTATACCTACTACTATAATAAGATAACATTTTATTATCACTATAAGGTAGTACTATCTTTTTAGTTTTAGACCTAGTAAAAGGTTTTTTCTAATAGCTAATCAAGCTGTTAGATAGGTGGAAAACGTTATTTACTACACCCTACTATAGCTATAAGTGACTTATAGTAAGCACTATAGGTTTAGTAACTAGCCCTAGTTTCTTCTAACACTAAATAGAAGACCTATTCTAACTATACCTTTAGTAGTTTATACTAGTGTATATTAATAACATAATCATCTACTTATAGAATATTAATAATTATATTAACCACCTAGACCTATACTTTAACATCCTACACTATTCTAGTTATACCTTATTACTAGCTAAATATTATATTATATATAACGGCCTTTAGGCTTTAGGCTATTAGGTCTTATAATTAGGATTAAGCATATTAGTAGATAAAACAGTAGTAATATAGGACCTAGCTATACCTAGGAACCTAAAGGAACTAGAGGCTAGCCTAGGTATTATAGGATACTACTATAAGTTTATTAATTATTTCTCCACTATAGTAGACCTATTAAACAGGTTAAAAGTATAAGGCTTCTAGTACACACTAATTAAGAACCCTATATAAGACTCGTATATAGTGAAAATCACCTTCCCTTATAGTGCTAAACCCCCTATAGACATTTCTACCCTATTACTACGTTATAAGGCTGAGTGTATACACTAGTAAAATAATAATATTAGATAACTGTAGGAAGAATGCTAGGTGGTATAAGAAAAATTAAAGACCGCCCTTATTAACACAGTTAAGCTAGCACACCTAGATTTTAACAAGCCCTTTAAATTATATATTAATAGTAGTAAGGAATGTGGTTTTAGTGCTACCCTCCACTAAATATAAGAAGACAGAAAACTACACCCTATACTGTTCCTATCTGAGAGCCTATTACTAGCTGAGTAAAATTATAGTGTAATAGAACTAGAGATAGCCGCCTTAGTGTAGGCACTATAGAAGCTAGAATATTACCTAGATCACGCCTAGATTATAGTAGTATCCGACTATACTATAATTTAGGATACATTCATGAGTATTAAAAACGGCAAGCTAAAAGGCAAGTACNTTAGATATAGGTGACCTTATTTATATTAAACTAGCTAAGCTAGGCGCTAATAGCTATCACCTTAATCACTAAACGAAGCTGTCCTATTAACGCGCTAGCCCTTTCCCTATTATAAGACGCGTCTCCCTACTATAGCTAGAGCTTAGCTTGCCCTTTTACCTTAATTAGTGGCTAGAATTTAGTATTAAACATTTAGAGCCCGTCCTAGCTAGAACACGCACGGCTTTACCCCCTAGGCCCCTAAGAGGCATAGATAAGTACATTATTAAGAAGATTATTACCCACCGCCGTATAGGATGTAGGCGACAATACCTAGTAAAATGGCTTAACTATAATAAGACTTATAATAGTTAGGAACCTAAGGATATATTATAAGAGGACGTACTAAAACTCCTTAATCTCTATAAATAGTAATATAAACTCGTCTTATAAGGACGCCTTTAACACTTATAATAACACTAAAGCCGTCTATTACTATATTAACATATAGACACACTTTAGTAGGCACGCTGGGCTATATAAACCTAGCCCTATTACGCCCTTTAGGTTAGGCTAGGCACTATCTCTTATTAATCTAGTTTTAAAAATTCTTTTATAATCACCTATAGTGTTATTCTAACATTAGACCACTAATAGTATTATAACACCACTAGCCTACTATTAACTTTCACTACTCGACGCGTTTTCTACTAATTCCTCTTCCCTACTTAGTTAAAAAATTTTTTATATCCCCTTAACTAAGTAATAATCTGAATTATTATATAATAGTCTACTAGCTATTAGGGCTAATAACCCTAAAGGCCGCTAGCTGTCGTATGTTTATACCTTACCTGGTTAATAATAATTATATAAACATAATCACGACTTATAATGTTACTCGCCTCCCTCCCTTTTTTCTATATATAAGTTTAAGAATTGTTATTAACCGTTCCTAAGTTACGCCTATTATGCCCTTTTACCTTTTACACTTTTATATAATTCGTACCCCCCCCCCCTTTTTTTTACTATCGCCGCCTTAACTATTAGTATAGTAGAAGAAGTTAAGACCCTAATAAATCCTACTAAGGGAGAAGAACTAGTCGAGGATTAGGGCAGTATTATCGACGAAGACACTACTAGAGAGGAAAACGCGGATAGAGCCACTAAGGATTAGGGTAGTGATATTAATAAAGACACTACTAGAGAGAAAAACGTAGACAAAGCCACTAAGGGCGAAGGTAGTAATATCGACGAAGATACTACTAAAAAGGAAGACGTAGATAAAGCCACTAAGGATTAGGGTAGTAATATCGACGAAGACACTACTAAAAAGGAAGATATAGATAAAGCAACTAAGGACGAAGGCAGTGATATTAATAAAGACACTACTAGTTAGGGCGATAAGGACGTTCCCCCTAAGGATAACATCGCGCTGGCTAACCTTNCCGTAGCCTATACTAAAATCTACTATAATTTAAAGCACTAAACACCCCCTATATTAGATATAGGTGACCTTATTTATATTAAACTAGCTAAGCTAGGCGCTAATAGCTATCACCTTAATCACTAAACGAAGCTGTCCTATTAACGCGCTAGCCCTTTCCCTATTATAAGACGCGTCTCCCTACTATAGCTAGAGCTTAGCTTGCCCTTTTACCTTAATTAGTGGCTAGAATTTAGTATTAAACATTTAGAGCCCGTCCTAGCTAGAACACGCACGGCTTTACCCCCTAGGCCCCTAAGAGGCATAGATAAGTACATTATTAAGAAGATTATTACCCACCGCCGTATAGGATGTAGGCGACAATACCTAGTAAAATGGCTTAACTATAATAAGACTTATAATAGTTAGGAACCTAAGGATATATTATAAGAGGACGTACTAAAACTCCTTAATCTCTATAAATAGTAATATAAACTCGTCTTATAAGGACGCCTTTAACACTTATAATAACACTAAAGCCGTCTATTACTATATTAACATATAGACACACTTTAGTAGGCACGCTGGGCTATATAAACCTAGCCCTATTACGCCCTTTAGGTTAGGCTAGGCACTATCTCTTATTAATCTAGTTTTAAAAATTCTTTTATAATCACCTATAGTGTTATTCTAACATTAGACCACTAATAGTATTATAACACCACTAGCCTACTATTAACTTTCACTACTCGACGCGTTTTCTACTAATTCCTCTTCCCTACTTAGTTAAAAAATTTTTTATATCCCCTTAACTAAGTAATAATCTGAATTATTATATAATAGTCTACTAGCTATTAGGGCTAATAACCCTAAAGGCCGCTAGCTGTCGTATGTTTATACCTTACCTGGTTAATAATAATTATATAAACATAATCACGACTTATAATGTTACTCGCCTCCCTCCCTTTTTTCTATATATAAGTTTAAGAATTGTTATTAACCGTTCCTAAGTTACGCCTATTATGCCCTTTTACCTTTTACACTTTTATATAATTCGTACCCCCCCCCCCTTTTTTTTACTATCGCCGCCTTAACTATTAGTATAGTAGAAGAAGTTAAGACCCTAATAAATCCTACTAAGGGAGAAGAACTAGTCGAGGATTAGGGCAGTATTATCGACGAAGACACTACTAGAGAGGAAAACGCGGATAGAGCCACTAAGGATTAGGGTAGTGATATTAATAAAGACACTACTAGAGAGAAAAACGTAGACAAAGCCACTAAGGGCGAAGGTAGTAATATCGACGAAGATACTACTAAAAAGGAAGACGTAGATAAAGCCACTAAGGATTAGGGTAGTAATATCGACGAAGACACTACTAAAAAGGAAGATATAGATAAAGCAACTAAGGACGAAGGCAGTGATATTAATAAAGACACTACTAGTTAGGGCGATAAGGACGTTCCCCCTAAGGATAACATCGCGCTGGCTAACCTTGTCTATAACGGCCTAACTAGTCTCCCCCTTAGCTAAGTTATTATAAAGTCAGCCTATCCCTATAGTACACCCCTAACCGTCACTACTATTATTCATATTAATAGTGCTATAACTCCTAGCTATAATGTAAGCTATATATAGTTAGTTACTTAGGAAATCAGCCTTAGGACCTATACTAATATATTAATTATCCTAGGTGACTACTAAGTCCTATCTATTTACGTCTAAGGTCTACTAGAGTATAAACATAGTATAATTCATATATTCTAGTTAGCTATTCCTATAAATATAGAGGGTCTTATATATGATTATAAGAAGCCACTAGTAGAACTGTAGGAAGTGATGTTCCTAGGATAGTCGGACCTCTACTTAACCCTAACTGCCCTATCCCCTACCCCCTATAAGACTGAGGACATTAACACTCTAGTGATTTTAGTCCTAAAAGCCGCTCTTGTCTTTAGCCTAGGCCGCACCTTCCTATAGGAAGTGGTAAAAATCAGAGGCGACTATATAAAGATCGGTAGCTAGATCGAGGAATAGGTATAATAAGTAAAGTAGGAGGAAGTCGTCCGTATTACACTGTCTCGTAAGAGCCTAAACACAACCGAATTTATATAGCCTAACCTTAACTAAGACCTTGCCCTAAATAACCCGTTCACTACTATAATGCCTACGCACGTCTACGACTTAACTAGGGACAATATATAGCTCCCTATAGCTAACTCTAAGGCTAGGAGGCCTAAGCCTATACTAATTATAAGCCTTTTCTTTAACTAAACCTACTACTATATATCCTTATTAACTAGTGTTTATAATAAGATGTGTTATAACTAATTAATAGTGTCTATTAGTGTATAAGTGAATAGTCTTACTAGGTTCTTTAAACTCCCCTCCCCTTAGACGGAGACTAACGAAGAATAGATAGTGAACTATAGCTAGGTCCTTACTAATAGTGTAGCTATAGAGTTCTATATAATCGTTAAAATTACTAACGAAAATCGTGAACTACTTAGCTTAGTTAGTGATTTAGTTATAGTTACTACGTCTAGCATCTAGGCATAATCCCATCCGTAGCCAAACCTAAACAATACTATATACGTCACCTACGTCGTAGAAGACCTTATAACCTGTTACTAAGACGTAGAAAATCATGTATTAAGCGTCCTTTTTAGTGAGGAGGTAGCCACCCTTACTATAGTGAACTAGTAAGACTAAGACAGTAAGCCCTAGTAGATAGAATTCTATAATAACACAGTGTAAGCTAATATTGTCCTTAAAGCCGTCTATAATAGTATATATAAGACTATAGCCTCCTTTATATTAGAGACTATAGTAAGAGAATAGGCGACCACTAATCTAAGCGACGTTATAATATTAGACTTTACCTACTACGTCTATAAAGTCATAACATAGTTACACTACTAGGCTAGTAAGGAAGAAGACCCCTATTATAAACGCCTTTATATATAGATCACGGCTTACCCTATAGTCAATAGTGAAAACCGGTATAGTAGGCGAGGCTTGTTATTCTATAGGATACGTATTACACTACCACCTAGAGTCACACTTTACTACACTATGTTCTTAGTTCGCCGCCCTATTTAACTAGACTACCTAAAGGTATATAGGGCCCCTTACCTTCTAATGTCTTTCCCTATAATGGACTACCCTAAGAAACTGTTTAAATTCTCTACTATATGTTTCCCTACCCTAGCTAGAGGATCTACTAACATAGACACGAACTAGGCGGAAGAGGTGGTGCCTAAAGGCTCTATAGTCATCTAAGTCTCTATACAATTAGACTCTATAACACTTAAGTATAAGTAGAAAGCCCTATATACTATATATAAGCTCTAAGCTATAACGGATAGTGGAATATTCTAGTAGTATATCTATACCTTTTAGGACTTCCTAGTATAGTATTACTATAATCTCCTTTCTATCTTCTCTAGTCTAAATAGTCTAGCCGACTATAATAATGTACCCACCCCCCTCCTTATACTCTTAACTAAGACAAAAGCTAGTAAAGTTGTTATTAGTAGTTATCCTAGTGCTAGTAAAAGCCGTCTATTATATATCCTTATAGAACTTACTCTCTATAGCCCCTACTATCCTAAAGGCGATACTATAATATATATCACTCCTATTATTACTAAACTTAATAAGTAGACAAATATAGAAATTAATATAGTAATAGATAGTTTTAATACTATAGAGCTATAGGATAAGGAAAACATAGAAATCTAAGCTATAGAGTAGGAAGCCTAGCTCGCTAAAGGCTAAGCTATAGAGTAGGAAACCTAGCTTGTGTAGGGAGACTAGCCCACTAAAGACTAAGCTATAGACTAAGGAGCCTAGACTATATAAGACTAGCCTAGCTAGGACTAAGCTGTATAATAGGTAGACTAGCCTATATAGGAAGGCTAATCCTCTAAAGCACCTAAAAAGTGTTAAGGCTTTATACTTCTCCTAAAGCCTAACCTAGTTATACTAAAATCCTATAGTAAGAAACGCGTCTAAATCCTATAGTTAGCTCCTACTAATAAAATCACTAATAACACTATATAACGCCTTATTAAAGCTAGTATTATTATAATATAAGCCTACACCTTCTTAGTAGAGCTTATTCCCCTTATAAAGCCGCCCCTAAAGAAGCGTTAGGATTTAACTATAGACCTAGATAAGCTAATAATAGAGTGTTTTTTCACTAACTATTAGAATAAGCTGTTTAGATAGAACACTATATAGTTAACCACTACTAGCGACCCTATTTCACTATCTAGCTAAGTTATAGTGTATATAGACCTAATAGACTATTATATAGTCTTACTAGCTTAGGTGTAGGAGTTATATAAGTTAGACCCCTATATATACTCCTTAGGTAAAGAAGCTATAACTATAGCCACTAAATCCCTATTAGAAGAAATAGCTATATTGGCTTAAGTACTCTACTATACACTAGTGGCCGCCTACACACTTAGTAATAATATATAATATATCCCCTCTCTTATCTTCTCTAATAAGAGTAGACGCTTAATAGAGGCCTAATTCTTTATCCTTACCTCCTACTAGCTATATATAGTGACTTTTATTATTAGAGACCCCTAGTAATCTAATATAGTGGTCCTAAGTAAGCACTAAGTCCTTTACTCCCTTATAGTTATAGAAGGGGAATCTATAACTATTTAGTAAGACTGTTTTAACGCTTAATATAAGGTTAGCCTATTATAGTGTACTAAAGAAAATAATAAGGTTAACTTATACTTATATATTAACTATCACTCTAGTAGTAGTATAATTAAATAGCTATCTTATTAGTTCTACTATAGTAAAATAATAGTCGCCTAGGTAAACTAGAGACTAGTAGAACCGTAGCTTATTATTATAGAATACCTTAAGCAATATTCCCTAGATCTTCACTTTTATAGTCTCTTTATTAACCTACTAAACATGTTTAAGACGTAGGTAGCTAAATCCTACACTAGCTCGACCACTACACACTTCTATATAGAACTAGCCATTAACCTTTAGTATAACCTTCCTATCCCTAGCTAGCATAATAGTATACACTAAGGTAAGATCCTTATTATTACTAGCTACTCTATATAAGCTACTAAGATAAAATACCTTATAAGTAAGATTAGATAAAACTACGTCCTAGAGGGCGCTTTATAAGTTTATACTATAGATAACTCTCCTAGTTATAAAGTAGAAATTATTATTATAGATTTCCCTTATAAGTCGAAAATCGGTTTCCTAGATAAGCCCTACTATATTAACATCGCTTATACTTAAGCCTACTATTATACTATCTATATTAGTAATATAGAAAACCTATAGTAAAGTAAGTTATTAGATAGCTTTATCTCTATATACTACTAAAGTAACACTTTAATCTTACTATAGTAACGTCTAGACTTCTATAATCACTATTTTAGTACTAGCTATACACGTTATAGTTATAAAGACACTATTAGGGAGAATACACTTATCTACCTCTACTATACTTATAGTAAGTGTGATTATAGTAGTCGAATGTATAAACGTAGAAACATAGTTACGTCCTTTAATATTAGTAAGCCCCTATCACCCCTAGACTCTATAACGTATAACCTACTTATAGGAGCTATAGTGATCTATACTAAGAACTATAAGGAGGAGGCTACTAATAGAAGATTCACTATCGATAATAATAACGTGGACTTCTAAGAGCCTATCCGTAGATAATAGGAGGCTAACGCCACCGCCACCGCCGACGTGCCCACTACTAAAGCCGCCGCCACTAACGGCTAGGATGCCGAACTAGTAGCTAACGCCGCTAATAATACGAATTAGGACACGCCTACTACTAACATAAATAGAGGCACCGCCTCTAAAGCCACTACTAATAGGTAGGATGCCTAGCTAGTCACTAACACCACTATTAATACGAATTAGGATTTACCTACTAACAATTTACCTAAAGACGATAGAATATAGTGAACTAAATAATTAGGTTAATTAAGAATATTAGGACTATCTCTTATTAGACTTAGACTTTACGCTTTTAACTTTAAGTTTATAACCTTAGACCTTACTTTATATATTATTTAAGGAGGATTATGTTATATCTTGCTTTAATATTATAGACAATATCTTATTTTATACTAGGGGTTGTTAGTAGGCACGCCTTCCTAGCTGAGTTAGTAGGATGCCCCTTATTAGCCGCCACCTTCGGCCCCTCTATAGTCTCTTTCTTTCTTAATCATCACACTTTTCATACTAGGTTCTTTAGTCCGTGCCCGGCCGTGTGACGCCTATTTTCCCTTGCTTCGCTTGTTCTTTCGCTCTATGAGCCGTATCACCGGGGGGCTTTGTGGCAGCATCTTTTTGAACCGCATCTTTGAGAAATACCTTGAAGAGAAGCTCCAGGGCTATCCCAGCTGGGACGCAGAGTTCATGATTGACGCTTTGGAAGCTTTCGAGACGAGAATCAAGCCCAACTTCTCCGGCCGGAATAAGGAACCGCATTTTATTCGGATACAGGGTCTCAAACCCAGCGCGCAGTATGGTATCGGGAAGAACTTCCTCGAGCTGACGGATGAAGAACTACGTGTCAATGTATTTGATATTGTCGTCAACAAAGTCAAAACACTGGTCCGTGATCAAATTGACCATACAGAAGGGTCCGTGAAGCAGGTTGTGCTTGCTGGGGGATTTGGTCGGAACCCATATCTGAAGAGGGTGCTGCAAAATCTGGGGTGCGTGGTCCGTCGGGATATTAAGGTATCCGAGTTTGAGGACAGGTAAGCTGGGTATCTACGTTATCGCGCAGCACTTGCCTGACCACGATACGAATCAAAACAGTGCAACAGCCATTGTGAAGGGTGCGGTTACTGCTAGCCTGTATGGTCTGGGAAGAGCCACTGTCGCACGGGATGGAGCGTTCAATTTCATGTCGACTCGTACAGTGGCGATTGTCTCCAGGAAAGCTGGTCGACACTACGGCACTTGGGGCTACGATGACTGCGATGACAATGACCCCATTGAGAAGAGGTCTGGCGCGTTCGATTCCGGGTTTAGAGTCTCCCACAAAGCTAACATGATGAGTAGAGAGATGCGAGACGACGGAGCCAAAGTCGCACGGATGCATTGGTTTGCTAAGATGGTATGTCAAGTTCCCAACCCCCTGGCTTTCTCGAGATTTCAGGAACCTGACTAATTGAAAATCAGAATGATGATATTCCTAGTGGCGAGCCACAATACTACCCTTATGAAAAGATCGCCAAGGTCATCCCTGGCAAACAGGCGCATGAGGTCTGTTTCATCGACATCCCAATTTTGGTCTGCGAGAAGCGCGATCCGCCCAAGTATAAGGGCGACCCTAGTATGTCCTCACGCGCTACTTGTGAAAGCTTTACGCTCTTCAAGTCGACCTGTACTGACACGAATTTGCCGCCCTGCAACGTGCAGATGCTTGGAAGATTACGGAGTTTAGTCTCAACCTGAAGGGGCTACCGATCCCGACTATATCCCATAATGGGACTAGGCTGTATAGGGCTATTTTTGAGATTGAGATGATTCTACAGGCGACTAGTCTAACGTTTTGCGGGGTGTATGGCAGAAATACACCAGACGAAACAAGATGCCCAGCGAAGAAAGTTAGCTTCAGGTGAATGTTGGGCGTGTTCCTAGCTAGGCCGGCTTATTTGGACTTTGGACGGGCTCCGCCACGGATACCATCAAACCAACTAATGTATTTCTTCTTTTTTTCAGCTGCCCCAAGATTGACCTGTCTTGTTGGTCCATGCTCGCATAAATGTTAATGTAACTGGTTTGCTCGCTTCCGTGGCAGTGAGTCCGCACCGTACCGCTCGCTACCAAGATCCACTAGTCTCCCGCTGTGCAAGTCTTTCTCTTGATCGCCCTCGTCTATAACGACACTGTTTGCTCTTTCATATCGCATAATCGTTTCCTTTTTGAAGCATCAAACCATCTCTATCTACCACCTTTATCTTGCGATTTTCGAGCGCGCACTTGTTCCGCCACCCGTTCGACGGGGCAGGTTAAACGGACCACTTTGATGGGATGGGAGGTTAAATGAGCCGCCTCTGGGTCGTGATAGACCATTCTGGTGAGATGGTAGGTTAAATGAGCCGTCGTTGGGTGGTGATGGATCATTCTGATGTGTTGGGAGGTTAAATGAGCCGTCGTTAGGTGGTGGAGGGGTAGCTGGAGGCCGATGTGGCTCTCGGGCTTTCTTGACATAGGTGGATGTTGACGATGTGTCGTCCGAAGAGATAGTGGTGTCTGGTGATAGGATCTTGCGCCTGATGCAGCAGATACAGACGCTGAAGAGGACACCGATTGTTATATGGAGGATGATGAGGATGGCGATGACGTGGTTGGCATGGACCATGGGGAGCGGTGGTGATTGCTATCGATGATATCCACGCGGTGTCGTTGGACAAAAGGCGTAGGGCACCTTCAGCTCTCCCTTCCTTGTCGTTCTGGACAGCAGATCCGGGGATCTAGAGTTTCAAGGGCGTGCAGCTTCCACGGCTCATATACGACTCTAGCTAGAACGAAAATAGTGACACAGCTGAGGTACACTCTAGGAGAGCTAGGCGGTAATTGGCATGTGAACCCAGGCTGTAAGTAGAAGAGGTTGTGAAAGCTTTCGTGAGTCTAGGAGAATGTCAGTGTAGGGAGCACGGGGGCGGATGATGCTCAAGGGAAGGTTTGATTAGCAACTCCAGTGTCTAGCGGATTATAAAAAAGCCGCAAAAAAGTCAAAACCAAGTCGCAGCACCAGTGTTAGTGTCGTAGTACAATGGGGTGCCAACTGTATGGCGGCGGTGCCAGCGTGGCTAAATCCAGAGGCATGGAACGGCGGACAGCTCCGAACCCTTGTCGAGAGCATGTTACTGTAGCACCGAAAAGTGGCTAGTCACAACCAAGTCTTCGTCACTATCACATTGTTCCTTTGGAAGTCAGTTACTACGGCAGCCGAGGCTGGATGCGCCCGCAGCAGCGGCCCGCGCCGAGTCAAAAGTGGCCCTAAACCGAATCTGCCGTATGAAGAGGGACCATGTTGTGTGCAACAAGGCTATTATGAGCTTGGCAAAGAACTTTTGAGATGTTCATCGCGCCTGATCGGAAAAATAGAACAGATCGGGATTGCATAAAGGGCCGGTGGTGTTTATCTCAATACCAACGAGCGTGACGACGTGGAAATAGCCATGCACCCGCCAAGCGTCAGCGTCTTCTTACCAGCTGGCGACTAGTATATGGCCAACAGATGGCATGATTGTATAGTATGTAGTGACACGTCAAAGCATGCCTATAGGCATTAAATATCTTATACTTTACTTCCTACTTGATACTCTATATAATAAACTTGTTTTTTGAATGGATTATGAAAAGACGATTCTTTATTTAATGCTTGTAAATAGAAAAGAAACACGAAATAGAAAGATTACAAAGTAGAGAATCAAAGAACAATACCTAGCGCATCATTCAAGCATGAAACAATCTGCGGCCCGGTTAGACCGCTTGTCGAGAGACAAACAAGCGCACCGCCAGCAGCATACGGCCCGAGTGCGACTGTGCAAAGCGGTATGTCAACTACCAGCTGGGCGGCGTTGTCGGTAGCGATGTTAGTGCAAGCCGAAGGCAGCGCTTTTGGGCACTGCGCCTTCAGCGCGGTCGTGAGACAGTTGAGGACGTTGGAACCCGTTGAGCTGAGAGAGATGTCGGTCGTCACGAGACACTGCGCCGCGTTGCCGACGCCGAACGCGCCGAGCGCCGTGACGCAAAGCGGGATCTGGGTCAGGAGTGCGAGGCCGTTGGTGGTCCCAATGTTCTGGCAGGCGGTGGGCAGTGCCACGGAGCAAGTCGGCGTGCTGGTACTCGTGGCCGTGCAGTACGCGGCGCCGCTGGTCGGGGTGGGAGTCTGCAGGCCAAGTGCGGTCTCCAGGCAGGTGACGATGCCAGTGCCCATGGTCGAGCTGGTGATGGAGGATGTGGCAAGGCAGGTGAGGGCGGTGCCGATGGCGAAGGGTCCGAGGGCGGTCACGCAGAGGGCGACGTCAGAGATGAGAGCGAGGCCAGACTCGGTGGACAGCTTAGTGCACTGGGAGGGCAGCGTAGTGATGCACTTCGCCTTGAGGGAGTTAAGAACACAGTCGACGACGTCAGAGCCCTTAGTGGTGAAGCCAATAGCGCTCGTGGCTAAGCACGAGGCGGCGTTTCCAACAGCGTAAGGTCCGAGAGCAATAGTGCATCCGGCGAGAGCGGGCACAATTGCCAGGCCGTTGAGGCTACCGATGGCTGCGCAGGCGGCCGGAACAGCAGTCACACATGCAGACGGGGCGGGGCCGGTGGTGGTGGGGATACAGCTGGTAGAGCTCGTCGTTGTGGTGGTGGTGGTGGTAGTTGGCGAGGTGCTAGTCGAGAGGCTGCTGGAAGTAGTCGAGCTCGCGGACGAAGTAGTAGAGCCCGTGCTAGAGGCGGCAGAGTTTGTAGTGTCTGTTGACGAGCCGGTCGAGCTAGGTGTTGTAGAGCTTGTGATATCTGTCGACGAGCTGGTATCAGTAGATGTGGCGGAGCTTGTAGTGTCCGTCGAGGAACTAGTCATACTGGAAGTGGTAGAACTAGTAGAATCCGTAGCCGAGCCTTTATCACTAGAAGTACTAGAGGTCGAAGTGTCTGTCGAAGAGCTTGTAGCACTGGACGTAGTAGAGCCTGTAGAGGTAGAGTCTGTCGCCAAGGTCGTGGTCTCCGTCGTCGACGAGCTCGTCGTAGCGGAAGTGGTAGAGGTCGTCGTCGCCACAGTTGATACTGGCGGTGTGTTAATCGACGACGTAGGACATCTTCCACTGCCATCTCCGAGGCCGATGGTCGTTTGTAGGCACGAAAGAACGTTCAAGGGATCGGTAACAGCCGTGGTTAGACACGTTGCGGCAGCATTAATGGCGAAGGGGCCAAGGGCCGTGGTACAAGCGGTAACATCACCAGGGAGGCTGACGGCAGGGGCGGTGGGAATATCAAGGCAAGCCTGGGGCAGCGCGGTGATACAGACCGAGGTGATGGCCTGGTTAAGACACACGACGATGTCAGCACCAACGGTCGTGAAGGTGATGGTGGTGGCCAAGCATGCGGCGGTCTCAGCCGTGCCGAGAGTGGTGAGAGTGGCGGCGCAAAGAGGGACAAGGGGAACCAGAGTGAGGCCGTTGGCAGAACTGAGAGCAGCACATGGCGCGGGAAGTCCTGTGGCACATACCAGTGCCTGGGTGGTTGGCACACAGCTGCTGCTTGTGCTGGTGGAAGTAGTAGTCGTGCTGGTAGTCCCAGTAGTAGTGGTGGTTGTGAAAGTGGTGCTATCGCTGGTGGAAGACCCGGATGAGGAAGCTCCAGTAGAGGTGCCAATGGAAGACCCTGTCGAGGAAGCTCCTGTTGTAGACGTAGCCGCTGTCGAGCTGCTAGTGTCACTCGTCAATGCACCCGTCGACGTGTTGGTCTCAGACGTGGTAGTTGTGGCGGCACTAGACGACGCATCAGTCGTGGTGCTAGTCGGCGTTGTTGAGATCGTCGATGAAGCCGTAGCCGACGAGCAAATCTGCTGGCTCGGGTCTCCCAGTCCAATGCTTGATCGCAGGCACGTCAGAATAGCAAGAGGGTTTTGAACGGTCTGCTGAAGACAGTTAAGCGCCGCACTAGTAATAAACGGACCGAGGGCGGCGGTGCAAGCAACGACGTCCTGCGGCACCTGGGTGATAGGATCGGTTCCGATAGCAAGACACGCGGACGGCAGCTGGGAAATGCAGATGCTTGGCGTCACTGTGTTCAGGCAAGCGAGAAGGTTCGCACCGGAGGTGGTGAGGGTGATGCTAGCAGACAGACACGTGGCGACCTGTCCGACAGTGGCATATGCGCCGAGGGCAGTAGTGCAGAGGGGAACCAGAGGAATAAGCGCGAGGCCGTTGACACTTCCGAGTGCCTGGCAGGCCTGAGGTAGGGATGTGGCACAGACCGTTGGCAGGGCGGTGATACAGCTCGTCGTCGAGGTCGTACTGGTACTAGTCGACTGGCCATTGCTTGGAGCTGTGGTAGTCGACTGATCACTGCTGGTAGTTGAAGTAGTCCCAGTAGAGCTTCCAGCATTAGTACTAGAGGCGGAAGAGGCAGTATCAATAGACGACAAGGTTATTGTAGATGTGGTAGTAGTGTCGATAGAGCTGCTGGTATCACTACCCGTAGAAGAGGCGGTAGCAGTAGAGCTACTAGTGCTAATGAGAGTGGTTCCAGTAGAGCTGCCAGCATCGGTGCTAGTAGACGAGGTGGTAGAGCTACCAGTGTCTACAACAGAGGTGGCAACAGTAGAGCTTCCAGTGTCAGTGGCGGAGGTGGTGGCAGTAGAGCTGCCTAAGTCAGTGCCTGTAGAAGAGGTAGTAGAGCTTCCCGCGTCAGCAGCAGAGGTAGTGGCAGTAGAGCTGCCAAAGTCAGTGTCAGTAGAAGAGGCAGTGGAGGTTCCCGTGTTAGTGGCAGAGGTAGAAGAGAAAGAGCCAGTGGAGCTTCCAGTGCCTGTACTAGAGGCGCTTCCAGTATCAGTAGGAGAGGAGGGGCCAGTGTCAGCAGTAGTAGAGGAGGGGCCAGTGTCAGCAGTAGAGGAGGAGGCGCTTCCAGTACTAGTAGTAGAGGAGCCAGTATCCGTAGCAGAGGTAGAGGCGCTTCCAGTATCAGTGACAGAGGAGACACCAGTGTCAGTGCCAGAGGAGCTGCCAGTATCAGTGCCAGAGGTAGAAGAGGCGATGCCAGTCGATGATACAGTCTCCGTAGATGTGACAGTTACCCCCGTAGAGCTTCCAGTGTCCGTCTCAGAAGCCGAGGTGGCAGTAGTCTCAGTTGCGCTCCCAGTGTTAGTGTCGGAGGTGTTGGCGCCAGAGGTTAACCGAGTCGAGCCCTCAGTGCTCGTTGCACTCGTCTCGGTTGAGCTTCCAGCGTCAGTGCCAGAAGTTAACTCAGTCGAGCCTCTAGTGCTGGACGGGCTGCCAGTAGACTGGCTCCCGCTATTCACGCCGGAAGTCGATTCTGTCGAGCTCCCGCTGTTGGGCCCGGAGGTCGTCTCAGTAGGGCCTCCGGTGGTGGTGCTAGACGCACCTCCAGTGGACTGACCTCCAGTGTTAGTGCCAGACGGTGACTGAGTAGAGCCTCCAGTGGCCGTGTTGGGCGGGCTGCCAGTGGACATTTGGCTTCCGGTATTGGTACCAGAAGGTGACGGAGTTGATTGAGCCGAGCTCCCAGTGTTAGGGCCCGAAAGTGACTGACCGGAGCCTCCGGTGACACTGCTAGATGGGCTGGCGGTGGACTGGCCAGGGCAAATTGTGCTGATGGATCATCAAAGTAATTAGCAGAAGGACTTCAACGACATTGAACGATTATAGCAACCAACATTGTATTCGTCACAGCGTTATTAGAGACAATCGTAACGACAGTGTCGATGATTCCCGGTGCACCAGTCACGGACGCCACCACGCTGGGAGCCAAGGTAACAGGGCCATTAGTAGAGAAGTAGCCTGTGACGTGGATAGGCTGTTGTACAACAGTCTCTGTCAGAGCAAGGCCAACCGTCATAGTGCCGGAGGGGCAGTAGTCTAAGCAGGCCGCATCTTGACGCTTCCGAAGCGCTGAGAGCAGTGTAAGGCCTAGAGCCTTAGGAACCATGCTTGCGGGGAGGGGATGGGGAGGGGGAGAAAAAGATAATGTGATAAGGAAGGGTTCTATAAAGTTGTATTTCTCCTTGGATAAAGACACGAGTGAAGATTATTCTTTCACTGGATAGACCGAGTGTTTATAGTCAGCAAGGAGAGCCGCAGTTGTAATAAGTGACAGCAGTGAGGAGAGAGGCTTGGCCTGGCTGTAGGAACATGGTCATGAATTGAGTTTAAGCTAAAAAGGATTTATCTACGCCTCTTTACTGAGCTAATAATATTTTGAATCTATTATTAATTTCTAATATCTTATTTTATTTTAGTGAGGGCGATAAAGAGGGTACACGAGTCGTTGTGATGGCTTCTTGACTGGATCGGCTCAGACGATTCTAGACTCTCCCACCCACCCCCTCAGCTACTAGTCTCCTCTAGTTGCCTGAATCAGCTTGCATTATAGATATGGTTGACTATAATTCTTGTGTTTATTTACTTTATCGAAAAAGAAAAAAAAAAGGGCTTGATTTAAGTTTACAGGTTCTCTTCAGCCCACATATACGCCATCAATGTCTCGGACGATTCTTAGCATCTAGACCACAACCCATGAAGAAATGAGGAATCCACAGACGAATTACAACAAACAAGCTCTATCTATTAAGTTTCGGAGCGTTTTTTCCGAGAGCTAGGACGCAGCTGACTGTCACGGCCAGGTGAGCTAGTCATGTCCTTGGCACGGTGAGGCTTGTTGTAAAAACATCTTCCCATGCCGTATAAGAGTCTTTCGGCAGCCCATCATTCCACTGAAACTCCCCTTGTACCCATCTTAGTACTTGATTTTGTTTTTTTCAAGTTGTTTTATTCTTTTCTTTCTTCGCTCTCGCTATGCGCGCTCAAACTACCACCGCAGTGCTTTCACTGCTTATCAACGCTGGCTACCTTTCCCTCGTGGACGGTTGTCCAACCACAGAGACGGTCACGCTTTCTACTGTGACGAGTACCATGATGCTTCCCACCCAGACAGTCTCAGGAGCTCCTGCGCCTACGGGTAGCGGGACCAAGCCGGCAGACAACGGCAACAATCCCGGAGACAACGGAGTCAATCCCGGAGACAACAGCAACAACAACGGCAACAACCCTAACGGTAACAACCCTGGTAGCAACACCGGAGGTAATACTGGAGTTGATTGCCACGTTTGCCAGACTGGAACCATCCCCGGGGGCGATAATGGCAATGGTTCCGGTAATGGCAATGGCTCGGGCAACGGAACTGGCAACGGCTCAGGGAACGGCTCAGGGAACGGTTCAGGCAATGGCACTGGCAATGGCAATGGTTCAGGCAATGGTTCAGGCAACGGTTCAGGCAATGGTTCTGGCAACGGCTCTGGAAACGTCTCGGGCAATGGTCCTGCCAATGGCTCGGGCAATGGCTCAGGAAACGGGTCACCGAGCTCAGGATCCGGGGCAACATCTCCATCTGCATCTGCTTCTGGATCGGGCAACGGAGTGCCCACCGTTACTGGTTCGAACACTGGAGTCCCCGTCGTCACCGGCAGCGCAGCACGCCATCGATCAACAAGCCTCTACTGCGTGCCACTAGTGCTGGCCGTCGCCACTCTGCTCTTGTCCTTGTAATACCTCTTTTTCTGTTGGCTTACTTATTTAATTTTTCCCTTTTGAATATCAAGACTTGTCCTTGTCGTGAATAGCCAAAATCTTCTTTTCTAGTGTTGTTGTGTGCCGAATCGCCGATTTTGTGGCTTTCATTGTCTCGGTGAGGTTGGTTATAAATGGAAATATTGCACGGTGAGGACGGTGACTGGGTCAAAAGGCAACCGCCACGCTAGCAAATTTATCAGGCGATCTCTACATGCGAACAAGCCTTGGCTAGTGGGCAGCCACTGCACGATTTGCAGTGGAGAAAATGCGTTGTGACGCTGTATTTGGTTTAGGGCTGCGCCGGGCCGAAGGCAGTGTGGTGCGGACAGCTGTGTAGTGTTATGTACGGAGTACATATGTTCATATATACATGCCTGCGCTGCGGAGTACACGTTGCACCTTGTCCTTGCACTAAAATCTCCGCCATCGTCATCGTGGCTCTCTCTCTCGGAGCCGACATGTGCTGACCGAGCTGCAGAAAAAAATGGAGCTAGTCTCTCTTTAGCTCACAAAGCCTGGGATTCCTGGAGGAAAGGGGGTTTTTTTTTTTCCTGGACAGATCCTAGTGCCAAGCCATTCAGCATCATCATCATCTTCTTCTTCTTCTTCATCATCATCATTGTCATCATCGTTCATGGCCCCGGTTCTCCCCAGAAAAAGAAATGCCCACTCAATCCGCTTCTTTCGCCCTGCGCACGGCCGTACCCGAACCCCTGCATTACTGTCATCGTCGGTCTGGCATGCCGTTCATGCCGACGCAATGCGCCTCGCCTTGTGATATGATATGCAGGAACAGGCGACTAGTCCATACACTAACCAAACAACACAAAGGCTAGTTACTCGATACAAAGGTGGTGGTCTTTTCTCCGCCCGGCCAAGCGCAGAGCTTATTCTGATAATTCCTACCAAAAGGAACGTAGTCTGCACTATAGCTCCCGACTTGGCCCAAGGCGTAACCGGCGCAGCGCTCCACGCAGGCTACTCCGAACTTTGACCCCCGCAAACGACTCGTCTACATAGCCTCAACAAAGGATGCTCCCTGCGCCTGCGGAACCGCGTTTTCCGGCCGATCAGGGTCAAGACTGACAGATCAGATATCGCAGCCCAGCTTTTCAGCTTCGGCGGTACGACGACCCCGCCAGCCCTGCATGCCGCCCGCTGCCAAGTCCCCAGCTTCTCCCCCTTTCCTCCTCTCCGCAGCCGACAATGTGTAATATGCATTTGCTCACATTTTTCTTTATCAACGCTGGCTACCTTTCCCTCGTGGACGGTTTACACCCCCCACAAGAAGCAGGCGAGGTGCAAGGCTAAGCTGCTGAGAGCTGATTACTTGATCGGTGACAATGTTATAAAGCATTCCTTTATTGATTGCATTGTTCGTGCCAGCCTAGCCTGCTTTGTCTAGACCTCGCAACGTCCACGCCCCAGGCACTGGGCTTCACTCCGACTTATCCGATTCTCATCTCGTATTGCTGACGAGTGGAATCTATCGGATGCATCTTTTCCCGTCTAGTGCTAAAGAGCCGAAGAAGAAAAAAGGAGAAAAAAGAAAAAAAAAAAAAGAAAACAGTGGCTGATGCGAGGCGGGTTGCGAGCGTCTCCGCGCTGGCGGACCACGACTAGCAAAGTCAAAAACTCCGGCCCGCCAGCTCCCCAAACTGCATTTCGCATCAAAAACGCCATCGCATGATCGTCACAGGTGACACTGCCCAGATAGTGACGGGTCTTCATCCTGATGCGGCCAAAACATGCTCATTCATCCGACAATGCCAGTCTCGACAGGAAGCACGAGTCCGTCCGCAAGTTGCCCGATGTATTTAGACGACTACATGTGCTCCCGGCCCTGGTGGCCCGGATCTGGGTTCAATAGTTTATAATCGAGGAATAAGAAGAAGCGAAAAGAGAAAAGAGCCTCGGCCGGATAGGCCAAGTTCCGGTGTCCCAGCTGGCATCGTATGACGGTCGACTTCCGGCGGCTGGCCGGCAACGCCGGGGGGGGCAGCAGCCAGCTTGCTATCCGTTCAGAAATTCCCAGCCCTTTCAGCCAGGCCATGTTGACAGAGGCCCTGTTACCTCGTAAATCAGCCAACGCAAAAGCTTTGCCGAGGAGGAATGCCAACTCTCCAACCGGGGCTGGTCAAGATAAGGTGGTATCGGGACTGGAGGTGCGGCACACTCACCTACGCCGAGGCTTTCACTACAGAGAGCGTTTCCTAGCACGGAAAGGGTAAGATGAAGAAGTGGTATCGGGACTGGAGGGGTCGCGGCCTTTGAGTAATGATGAGAATAATTGAGCCGGATTACCTTCTCATCAACCTGTCGTACCAGACGGATCATTCAGATGCGTGGAAGGGCAGATGCCAGAAAAAGAAGAAGAAGAAGCTATATACCAGCTTTGTATGAAGCAGCCATTTTAGCCACGTATCACGGGCACAGTTAGAGGGCCAGTAAGCAACGTAATAAAGCTAGGTGATGCGCTTGCCAAGAATTGAATCAAGTAGATAGGGGCTTGACAGTTTACGTATCGAGAGTGCATGCTACAGGCTCACAATAAATCTTCACCGTGCAAAGAGGTGGGCAGTAATAATGTTAGGCTCAGGCTACCGCAAAAATGAAAACAAGAACCCAGCTCGGGATCCTTCTGCCGTGTAGGTGCCTGTCTTGCCACAGCGTCACGCCGCCTTGGTATACACTCAGTTTTACTTCGTATGATAGCTGTCCCAGCCTAGCCCGCTCTAACTATCATCTTGTGTCTGAAAGTTTCCGCTGCAGGATTGTCATTGCTAGATGCTTTGTTTCCATTCGCTTATACTTGTCCTATGCCCGTCCGGTGTCACGCACACCTAACATCACATTCCAAGGTTCAACGGTTGGAACAATGTCGACAGAGACTGAACAAAAGACGACTTATATAACGAAACCTACTCGTCAAGATGTGTTCTCTTTAGCCATCCCAGGACGACGTCCAACCTTCTATATCGCCTCCTCTCAACCCAGCCGGGCCAGGTACAGCCCCTGAGCCATTTACAGAAGCTTTTCTGTTTGCCAAGGATGCCTTTGACTAGGGTCGCATCATGCCCGATGCCACGGACTCAAAGCGTCAGCAGCCTAAGAGTCTATGACAGCAAGGCTATAATAAGTTCGATGAAGCCAGGGCGGTTGCCCACTCGGAGGTAGGTCTATAGTGTTTGCTGAGCAGATGGCAACGCGACTATGTTTCTAACGCGAGATTAGACAAAAATGCCGAATCGGTATTGGAAAACTGCCCCGTGGTGTTTATTTGGGAACCAACAAGCCTATACTAAAGTAACGACGGGGAAGTGGCCATGCCTCCCATCGGCGTTAGCAATCATTCGCCCAATAGCTGCCCTGTTCCCGCAGCAAAGTCCAACCCGACCTTCTTACTAGACGAGTTCCTTGCCTCGTGGCAGCCCGTGCTTTTAATCCGGTACCCTCTCATTGTTTTTAGGTCTTTCTATCGAGCGGAGAACCAGGTCAGCGCCGTTAATGTCAACTCGGCATCGTTTTTCTTCTTCGCCAGTTTGCAGTACCCCCGCCAGCTGTGCGACTGGTTGATCTTGCAGACCACCTTGTCTCACGACGGCACCAACAATTTGAAGCCTCTGATAACTGACGCAGGCGATGTTATTGAGCGACGGTCCGTGGAACGACTTTGCGAGCTGTGCGACAGGGATCCGTCCCTGGTACGATACTCGTGGGAAGCTAGTGGTGCTCCCAAAAATGTGACACCTCGATGGTTGAGTTTCATGAACTCTTTGTCGAGGTCTGAATCTATCGACACGTCAAAATCGTCGCGGGGGGGCAAGCATGACCGCGAAGCATAACGATCGGCGGGATGAGTTGGGACACTCTGCGGCCAGTGCTTTACTAGAGCGCGTGAATGCGGCCATGACAGACTACAACTACTTGAAGAGCGAGAAGATTTTATCCAAACATTGACCGTTAGCTATCCGCCTAAAATCTTGGTTGAATATCCATGTCGCGTGTAGTTGCTGGTTGTCGCTTTGCGATCGGCATCTTTCCAGCTCGATAACATGATCGGATGAGATGTGGCGTGCGTTACCGCCGACACATTGTAGCATACATTTCTGATAGGGAATGAAATTGGCTTGGCGAGATGACTTGCTTGGCGAAGGGGCGAAATGACAAGGGGAACCACTCATGTGTAGCCCCGAGGTCGATGAATAATTACGGGTGCCACACACGAAACTTGGCGAGCTGGCGTCGGATGGCGTCAAGAAGGCCAAGCTATGGCACTACAACTGCAGCAATGTTCCTCATCCTGTAAGCATAAAATACCTTGATTGCTATCCACAGTACTACTGCAGTCTACGCATAATCAGAATCGCTCGTTTCAAGCATCCGGCGGAACCAGACGGGAGAAAAACACAGTTCACATGCCCAACCCCATTGACTAAACCACCAGTGTCACGACCCGATAAATCTCTTGCAAATAGTTACTCGAATCGATTGTGTTAGAATAACCCTTGTGCCTTATCAAGCATTTACTCGTCTCGGCAGGTCCCTGCCGATCCACTTACCAATAGCCAGACTTGGGTAGTGTAGACAATGCCAAGAAGCTAAAGGGGTTCTTGTGATTAATGAAGAGCGCCCGCGATAACAGGCGCTCTAGATGCCGATCAACACGAGGAGAAATACATGGATCTTATGTAACAGATGAAGGTAAGTCGCGCGGTTGAGTACTGGTGGCTACCGGTTGGTTGCGCACACACGCACAGCGACCAACCACTCACTGCAACCGACGTTGCACGTTCATTAGTTATTGGCCTATTGTACAGGCCTATTCTACGGGCCTATTCTACGTGGATCGCCTTGGTCTGTCTTCCTCTACACTCACCACCAGTATAAGTCGATGCACGCCATGTTCAAACGTCGCCAAGGTCAACAAAAGACAATCAGTGCCGTCCGGGTCGGCTGAGCGCCACCGAGGTCCAATCCCCCAAGGTCCCGAGGATCCGGAAAATCAGGCTAATTTAAGCATAGCCTGTACATCGCAATACCAGGCCACACTTGGTAGGTGGGAGCAACTAGCTACGTTGGGAGCTGCCTCTTGCGGAAATAACAACTTGCACTCCCTGCCCCGACTATTACACAAAGGGGAAACTGTGTAAGCTCCGATGGTGCGTTGAGTAGTTATGGGCTGTCGTTGATCGACAGTTTGAGTGAATCGAACCAGCCGACCCAATGACCTTCTTCATAACGTCAAGTGCTCTTTGAGCCGAGAAAATAGGCTGAAGCACCCCAATCATCTCTCAAGACTGTTAGAATCGTACGTGAACAAAGGCTCTTGCTCCCCGGGTTACAAATATGTTACCTCACCCGCTCCAATGAACAACTCATCGCATCATCTGGCTCATTGCACTTCATCTCTTACTGCAGCTTATACGCACTGCTCAGACATTATCAAAATCTTCCTTCCTATTCATCAACATGCGTCTCTCTGTGCTCCTCTCCATCCTGCCTCTGGCCGCGGCCGTCCCCACGGCCAAGCGATCCGAGCCCGCTCCTCTTCTACTTCCCCGCGGTGTCGGTGCTGAAAGCCTGATCGCCGGCCAGTATGTCGTCAAGTTCAAGGAGGGCAGCGCTCTCGCCGCCGTTGAGGAAGCCATGAAGCAGCTTCCCAACGGTGGCGGCCACATGTTTAGCGAGGTTTTCAAGGGTTTCGCTGGCCAGTTTGATGCTGCTACTCTCAGCCTCCTCCGCGACCACCCGGATGTACGTTGTCTCTTTCGAGACCAGAACATGTTGATGACACTCTTGGAAAAATATTAACAATATCCATTAGGTTCAGTATGTTGAGCAGAGCCACAACATGGTGGCTTCCTCGCCCGTCACTCAGACCTCGTCGACTTGGGGCCTGTCCCGCATCTCGCACAAGGATGCCGGCATGAGCGGCTACATCTACGACTCTTCTGCTGGTAAGTATACTGCTACTTGTAATTTTGTGCCCACTACCTTGTATGGCTATCTTCAAGATCAAGTTCCTGACATTGCGACCCTAGGAGCCGGAACTTGCGCCTACGTTGTTGACAGTGGTATTGACGCCTCGCACTCTGTACGTTCATCAAGACAAACCAGCCTGCGATATCAGCCTGTCCCTACATGTCAACCCGGGAGCCTCCTGTGCAACGTTACCCTGTTTTTCTCTTTTTTCAAGTAGTCATCTAACTAGTCTCCAGGACTTTGGCGGTCGCGCCAAGCAGATCAAGACCTTCATCGGCCAAACAGCGACAGCTGCGGCCATGGCACCCACGTCGCCGGCACCATCGGTAGCACCACCTACGGCGTGGCCAAGAAGACCAAAATTTACGGCGTCAAAGTCCTCGACTACAACAGCACCTCCAGAGAATGCGAGGGCCCTAATGATGGTATTATCAGGGGTCTCGAGTACGTCGCGCAGGATGCCGCCAACCGCGACTGCCCCAACGGCGTTGTCGTCAACATGAGCCTCGGCGGAGGGTTTTCTCAGTCGACCAACGACGCCGTGGCCGCGCTTGTCAAGAAGGGCATCTTCGTCGGCGTCGCGGCCGGCAACGGCAAGAGGGACTGCAAGACCTGCCCTGTCTACCCGATCGACGCGGGCGATGTGTCACCCGCCTCGGAACCGTCTGCGTGCACGGTCGGCGCGACCGATTCGGACGACGTTGTTGCCTACTTCTCCAACTACGGCTCCTTGGTCGACATTCACGGACCTGGTGTTGACGTCACCAGTCTCAGAGTTGGCGGCGGCACCACGTCGATGGACGGCACCTCCATGGCCACGCCGCACATTGTCGGCCTGGCCGCATACTTTATGGGTCAGGGCAAGTCGGCGTCGGGTATGTGCGATTATCTCCAGGGCATCGCGATTGAGGGTGGCATCAGCAAGCTGCACGATGGCACCAAGAACATACTTGCTCAGAACGATCTGGCGCAGTGTTGGCAGGCACGCCTCCCCAGCTGAGTCAGCAGGATGCCCCTCATCAACCGCCACCTTCGGCCCCTCCATAGTCTCTTTCTCTCTTTCTTCCGGATCATCACACTTTTCATACCAGGTTCTTCAGTCCGTGCCCGGCCGTGTAACGCCCATTTTCCCTTGCTTCGCTTGTTCTTTCGCTCTATGAGCCGTATCACGCAGTAAGCCAAGTGCATCTGCCGGCTCCTGATACACGGACATGAGATCTATGGATCTCGGATCTTTTTGAACGTACACATATATGCACATATATATATATATATAGCCTCGAGATACATCTGAACATAACTGAACCCTGCGCTGTATTCTTCGTTTAGTCATCTTGGTGCTATCCTGCTTCCTGCTGGATTAAATGCAGAATGGCAAGAAATGTTAAAGCAGGAGGAGTTTGCTACTGGTGCCTGAAAAGAGCAAGCTGTTTGAACCTTGCGAGTCGGGGGGGAAAGGGTATTTCGAGGAATCGAGCATACCGCCCAATCTGCAGGTCTCGGAAGCAGATTTGTTGCTGAGACGCGTGTTGTACATGTTTCTGACTCGTCTGACTCACCTGCCTCGCTGTATATTCATCAATGTTGAAAGTACCGTTGCTCACAAGGGAGGTATAAAGTTACCAACCATGTACGTATGATCCTATCGAGTTCCATTTATGTCTATTGCAGCAAAGCATGCCCTATTTAAAGCTCGAGCGAGGCAAGACTTTTTCGTCTGGCACACTCTCTCTCTTTCTCCCTTTCTCTGTCTCTGTCTCTGCACACCAGTCCACTCTTCCTGAACAGATATCCTCTAATTTACAATTCATTCAACGCGAAAATGAAGTACCCTACGCTTGCGGCGACAGCCCTCCTGGTGGCATCATCGCTAGGCATGCCTGGGCTGTCCTCGGGCGCATCCATGGGCAGCCCCGGCCAGATCATCGTTACAAACACCATGAACCGGCCCCTTCGTCTTGAAAAGGGCGCAGAGACTATCATCGTCCATGAGGGACAGACAGTCCAAGTGGCAGCGAGAGAAACACCTCTAAATCTCACACTTAGCGAGCAAAATGCACGCCACAGTCAGGTTGAAGTGAGCTACACCTCGGGCGACCAAGGAACGTACAACTTTGCCATCAGGCCAGTCGAAGGCAGGGGCTTCCCCGGAGCGATCGAGGTTATACCCTTGGCCGCACGTCCTTCTCCTCAGTGCCATCCCTTGGTGTGGTATCCTGGACAAGGAACAACACAGCAATCTACGTGCCAGGACCTCACACCAGTCCGCGTCTTCCTCCGTGAAGCCCATCACCCACCAGCATCTGTTTCTCGCAAGGAGCAGCGCGTTTTGCAATAGCCCCGGTTTGATAAAGGGCGAAGTGCGATGACATTGGATGTACTAGTTTGCTGCGGGGAAATCATGTTGGATTGAGATGCCGAATGTTGTCAAGGTATTTTGGGGGTTTTCTGGTGCAAATGACAATGACGGAGCAACTCCAGAGTTTAGTATTACCTTGGGTAGTTGGTGGATTTACTTTTGTAGGCCAAATCAGAGACGCCTACCTATGGACTAAGGCAAGTGGATGTTGGCACGTGTATGCATATCCACCTCGTCCCTACCTTAGAAGTAACAAGTCTCTCGCGCCGCTTGCATCATTCAGCATTG
Source organism: Cordyceps cicadae (assembly GCA_002968875.1). NCBI lineage: Eukaryota > Fungi > Ascomycota > Sordariomycetes > Hypocreales > Cordycipitaceae > Cordyceps > Cordyceps cicadae. The sequence goes on along the minus strand of MWMN01000100.1, from coordinate 49,638 downwards.
ATCCATCTCCTTGCCACTGATAATAACTCACCATTTCTACGCGGGGTGCATTTTCCATCGAAAATGAATACGGTACGGTTGTGTCACTCGCCCCTTGTCTACCCTGCTAACTCTCACAGGTAAAATCTTTCTGGTTCGTAACCCGGCCAAGTCAACCATCGCACCCATCTGTCGCACCCATCTGTTCCGACTAACACGACACCAATCACCAGGCTCGGCTGGGGCTCTCTCTGCGTTGGTACGAAAGGAAGCTCGCTGGCGTAATGCCGTCGCGGAAAAATAAATACTAACTCGGGTGTTGACAGCTGGCGGCGGCGCATACTACTTCGCCAAGCGAGAAATCAATGCCGACCGAAGAGCGAAGCTCGAAGCTCAGCGCCAGAAACGGCACGATATCCGCGCCATGGAGCATGGCCCTTCGCAGCCCATGATTCCGAGCGAAACCAACGCGGGCGCTGCCGCGGCTTCCATGTCTTCTACGAAGCCCGATTACGCAGGGTCGCCCAGCGCAGAGTCCAGCAACGACCCCTCGCCGGCGGGTCAGGACCTAGGCATCGAATCCGCTCCGAAGCGAGAAAAGGAAGATGTTAGTCCATACGAGAGTAAAGTTGGCTATCGCAGCCGCAAGGGCGACCGCTTCTCGTGAGCGTGGTTGTGAACCGAGCCAGTGACAAACGACGACGAGCAGTCCCAGAAGATGCTGCGACTTTACTATTAGGTAGTACCTATACGCAAGTCGGACCACTGGTCCTGCCACAAATTGCTAAAACCATGTACAACAACAGCAATGTAATAATGAATTCTATGATCAACCGCCCCTATTTCCGCACACCTGACGCACTCGAGCAGTCTCTGCTGTCGCTGTTTGTACTCATCTGTCCAACTTTTCCAAAATCAGGCCATAATCAAGGATGACTGCCCCACTATACTGAGGCTCCAGTACCTACCTACCTATGTACCTACTCCTAGGTACCTCCTACAGTACCACCCACCTACCTAGTACACCATCATGGCAGCGCAGCTCCACCAGTCTGCAGCCAGCAGCCAGCCAACCAGCAGCCAGCCAACCAGCAACCAGCTAGCCAGGAAAATGCTTCCTTGCATCCCACCCGCCTTCATCAAAACCAACATCACTTCAACCCCTTCATCACTTGACTTCTCTGCGCCGAACCGCGGCCCTACCATCATGGCCTCGCCCGAGCTGGCCATTTCCAAGGCTGCGCTCTCCGCCTCCCTCTTCAAGGCCGATCCCACCCCGCTCACCCGTCCCGAGGTCGACACCCTCTTCCCCCTACTCGCCGCCACCATAGCCCAGTGCTCGCGCGCCAATGTTCAGGTTTGAAGCTTCACCAGAGTGGGCTATGCATTTGCTGGTTTTGCCTTGCTTAGTCTCAGCATCTGTCCGCCCTCTATTTGGCTGTTTGCACCGTCACTAAACATGTTTTTTACCCCCAAAATCGCAGAGCTGCAAGAACTGGATCGTCAACCGCATCGCATCCTCATCCGCGAGGTGCGTCAACTTGGCCAAGTACCTCGCTGCACTTTCCAAGTGCCTCCCGGCCGACGACAACGCACGCCCGAGCCTAAAGCGCAGACGTCTGCATATTCTCTATATTCTCAGCGACGCGCTACACCACTCCTCACGAGCAAACAACCGCCTTTGCGCCGAAGCTTGGGCGCCGTACCTGGTCACACTCACAGCAACCGCAGCCTCGTTTGACAGGTGCCCGAAGCACAAGGCCAAGCTCGACGCGCTCGTCTCTTTGTGGTCTGACAAGGAATATTTTCCTCCGCAAGTACTTTCGCAGCTCCGCCATCTCATCTCCAGCAACGGAATCATCGAAACCAGAGCCACGCAGCCCGACTCCGCGCCTGCGACGTCATCCCTGAAAGTGGCCAAGGAGGTTCCCTACACGCTACCCTCCTTCCATGGCGATGCGTCTACGCCGTGGTATGATCTCCCCGTGGGTACGTGGCTCCCCCATATGACGCCAAACTCAGCACGTCCCATGCTGCCGGACCGCATCCGCCCGATTCAGCTGTCTGCTGGCATCGCGGACGCCCCCCTCATCGATGCCGTCAAGCTTCTCCTCCGCCGGGCCGACCGCATATACTTTAGCAGCAGTAGAAACGAGACGGACGCCGCCGATCATGCCGAGACACCCTCCGAGGAGGATATAAATGAGCTTGGGGAGCGCTTCGCCGCAGACCCCGCCACCGGGGCTGTGCTCCACGCGGAAACCTACTACGGCTGGTCGCGCGCTTTTTGTGAAAAGATGAAGGCCCGGCGGAAGCAGAGGCCGCCCAGCGACTCCCGCGGTCGGTCATACTCGCGTTCCTTGTCGTCGCAATCGCGCTCGCCGTCACCGTCGAGGAAGCGCCCGCGTCGGTACTCCACAGAGAGCTACAGTCGCAGTCGCAGTCGCAGTCGCAGTCGAAGTCGAAGTCGAGGTCGGGGTCGAGGTCGAGGTCAAAGTCAAAGTCGAAGCCGAAGCCGTAGTCGCAGTTCAAGTCGCAGTCGCAGTCGCAGTCGTACTCCACCTCGGCGAAATAGAGTCCGAAGCCGAAGAGGCAGCCCTGGCCAGCCCCATGGACTGTCCCCCCAGCGTCACGACAAGAACGCGGCTTTCTCATCAGACTCTGGAGGACAGCCCCAGCAACCGCTACCGCCGCGTCCAATCCCACCTCCTCAAGCTGGTTTCCCGCTACAGTGGCCGCCACCGCCGCCACCGTTGGCACCAGGAGACATGGCCAATTGGACTCCCGACCCAGCTCTTATGAGCCAGATGATGGCCGCATGGTCAGCGAGCCAAGGGCTGCCCCCTGTCCCCCCCTTTCCGATTCCTCTCCCGCCTCCAGGCTACCCCGGTGTGCCTCGGCAGGATGCGCATCAACGACGAGGGGGATATGGCAATCAGCGTAGCAGAGGAGGATACGACCGCGGCCGAGGAAGATGATGCCACTTCACGGTGCGGCGTGTACAATGTGATGTAAAAATACTGGCGTTGATTACTCCCACCACAACTTGGGCAGAATAGGTCTTGATTAATAATACTTGACACATTTTTCTCATCTCTGTCCGGTCAACTGTTGCTAAAACATGACCCCATATATTGCCCATCATATTATGAGTAGTCTATTGTGTGGGCTCCCTAGTTGATGCGAGCTACCCTAGAGAAGCACCACTAAAACTCTATGTCGGCCGGTTATAAGCCGCAAGTGGAGAATGACTATTAAACAAGAATTGACAGCAATTTATTACTCTTGACAGTCCAGCTAGACGTTGTTGTTTCTATTACCAGTTCTCGGTACTCAAGTCGTCACCTCACGGGGACCAGGTCGGGGAGGTTTGGACTTGCAGGGAGGCAGTGCTGGCGGGGATGAGCTTAAAACGGGTTCAAAATATCCCCGTGCATGATCTCTACATTGAATGGGCTGTGTACTGTTCTCATCGGGCTCTGGAAACAAGCGTACCTATCAGGCCCGTTGGGCAAAGCACCTGGAGGTCCTGAAGATCGTCATGCTGCATTCGCCGAGGTGGGCAGTGCACAGGAGGACAGTAATATGACTCCACGCGAATGCCTCGGATTGGCGGCGTTGGGCGTCCGTCCCCTTGGCGGCCAGTCTGGCCAAGGACCGTGGAGAAGCAGTCGCGCGTTGGTTGCTATTAATATCCGGGTAGGCTTTAGTTTACCGTGGCAGTGGGAGAGTGGGAGAGTGGGAGGAGGGACCACTACATAACGAACCGCTGGGGAGGGATACATGGAAACAAGGTCGCTCTTGTTGGTATCGAGTGCATGACGAGCCCACGAGAACCACGGAAACAAGACAGCCTACCTCAATTTTTGAGACGCAACTGCTTGTCCTTTTCCCACCAAACTGCTGATTGATTACTATTACCAGAGCCACATCGGTGTAGGACAGGCAACCCCCTTTGTACTAATGTATCATGGGCGAAAGCCGCCAAGGTGTAGCTGTCAACACTAAGCGGCCGACGGCTTGGGCACTCCCCGACACGTTGCAGGGGTTGGGGGCTTCGATTCCTGGCACTCTGCACTCTGCACTCTGCACTCTGCCATGAACACTACAGGTTCCAGATACCAACCTGGTGCTTGGTACGTACAGATACGAATACAAGAGACAGATACCCGACCTGCGAGGTAGAAAGCAGTCTGTCTGTCTCGATGCAGACAGAGGACAAGGAGAGGAGCCCGCCCGCCACCCTCGACAGCCTCGACAGCCTCGACCGTTGTGGCCCAGGACTCGGCCGTGATTCATTCCACCGCTTTGTTCGTGTAACGTCTTGACTTGGAAAAAGTAAAAAAAGAAGAGAAAAAAAATGGAAAAAGTCTCAGTGACCGGGATGATGTCAACCATGTGGACACATGAAAACCCATCCATCCATACATGGTTCTTTGTTGGCAGCACAAGTCTCTAGTCTCAGCCACTTTGTGAGAGCAACGGTGAGCGTCGTTTTGTTTTAGTGGCCACCCACTGCCCACTGTCCGCTGCCCACTGTCCGCTGCCCACGGTCTACTGCCCACGGTCTACTGTCCACTGTCCACTGTGTGCGGGTCGCATTGCAGCTGCAGTGCAGGAGCAGGGCGGAAGGAGCAGGACCAGGTGCATATTCACTATCATGGTATGATATTCACTGTACTACGTTGAGTACAAAACTACTGTTCACTGTATAACTAGCTACATTATCAGGCAGAGAATAAAAGAGAAGAAGAAAAGAAAAAAAAAAAACAAAAGAAAGAAAAAGGAGAAAAAAAAAGAAAAAAGAAAGAAAAAAAAAAAAAAAAGTCTGCCTTTTTGCACGCCTTTTCTGGGCCTTTTTGTTTTCTGTGACTCATGCCACCCCGTGTGTCAATGAATGCAAGATATACTACTCCGTACACATCTTTTACTCTTACGCTTACTGCGAGGCCGACGTGGCCACCCACCTCCACACACACCAACACGGCGACCCAGCCCGTGTTTGTTGTATATTTTTGGCATGTATTGCCGCCAAGAGTCTGACGGCCAGGACCTGCTCCTCGAGTATATATGAATGCATGTATGCATGTATGTATGGATGGATGGATGTACTACCTGTTAATGTATGTACACACGTCATGTTCGTCGTGGTGCAACACCGCCCAGGTGCCGCGACGTCGGACCGGCACCTTTGAGTAACCTGCCTCGAGACTGACATTGTCCGCCGGGCTGAGACATGGCGTGGCACCACAGGTCGCTAACCACCGAGGTGCCCTGCTGATTCTGAAATAAAAAGAAAAAAAAAAGTTTCCGTCTATGGCCTTTCTAACTAGTGCACCAACACACAGCAACGCATGCCCTTCCTCCGACGTCCGACCTATGCCGACAAGGCCATCTGAGGCTTCTCCTCCACTACGGGAACCTTCTCGTCCAAACTGTCATCCGTCTCCTCCTTGCTGAGCCCCCCCTGGCCGTCTGCTTTGTAGGTGAAGCCCGAGACGCTCGTGTCCACGCCGCCGGAGAGGTAGTCCTCGGACTCGCCGACGAGCCCGCCCGCCGCCACCCAGCGCGCCATCTTGGCCTCGCGCCGCTGCTGGCACAGCTTGTTGAGGGCCGGCCAGTACGTGTCGTGATCGTACTCAAAGTCCATCTGGCCGGACCAGTCCTCGCTCCACAGCTGCTCCGCCGGCACGTACTGCTTCATCTTCTCGTTGAACTTGAGCTTCTCGCTCGTGACGGGGTCGAGGAAGGGGGTGATGATCTTGAAGAAGCCCCAGACGATCCACGGTACTAGGCATGTATTTTAGCATACTACGTCTCGACGACGACCCTGGAGCTCCCGATTGCACAAACCATTGATGATGAGCGCCTTGCCCAGACGCTCCGGGTAGTGGTGCTGGAGAACGTGGATGACCTCGCGGGCCGTGGACACGGGCACGCTGGTGTTGGATCTGTTCTTGGACTGCTTAAAGTTGATGAGGAGGCTGAGCTGCTCGACGCCGGCCGGCATCATGTCGGTGACGCGCTCCACCATGTAAAAGAGGTGGTGAATCTGCCGCGGGCTGGCGTCGGTGTTTTGGCGGCCCGGGTTGAGGTACTGGCAGGGGCGGCCCGCCTTGTCGTAGCCGACGATGATTTGCTTGCCCGTCTCCTGCTCGGGCGAGATGTAGTCGGGCGTGAAGTCGTCGAGCCCGTATTCGCGCCGCCAGCCCAGCGTCGCCTGCAGCCGCTTGGCCGCGTCGTCGACATTCCACTTTGTCGCCCGGAGGTACCGGCGCAGGCAGTCGCGGGTCAGCCAGGCGCGCTCCCGGTCGGTGAGGGGCCCGGACTTGTCCTTTTCGCCGCCGTCCTTGTTCTTGTTCTCGCACGTCACGTCCGTCCAGGACCTGGCCTTGGCGAGCAGCGCCTCGTACTTGGCCGTCTGATCGGCGGTGAGCTCGGCACGGGCGGGAGGCTTGCTGTCGGGCGTGGGGGCGAGGATCGGCGTCTTTCTCGGGGCCGAAGGGGATGTCCCGGGCGCGAGATCTTGGGGACTCATGATGCAGGAGGAAGGACAGGAGTCTGTGTATGAATTGGTGACTGAATTGAGGGTTGTGGGAGGTTGTGTGTTTGCAGCCCCTGGATATCGCCAGCCGCCGACTGCGCAAAGTGGTTGTTTATTTCGGGCGGGTCGGGTTCACTGCCACCACGCCAAAGACCCGAGACAATTTCCGTCTCTCCGTCTCTTCAACAACTCGATTAGGCGAAAGAGAGGGCTAACCCCGAGTTGCAAGCGATGGCAGGTAGTCACGGGGCGTGAAGAATTAAGAATTAAGAAATAGCGAGGCGGCAAAACGCGGTAGTCACAATAGTTGATAGTCACAACCCTTACCTACCTAGGTACTAAGTTAGTAGGTACTGTAGGTACCTTCCTAGGCCCAAGTTAGTAGGTACCTTGGGAGTGACAACAGTGTCGGTCTAGCTGTCCTGATAGGATAGGTAGAACAGGCGGCTTTTCATTTGTTTAGGCCGACCAAGACGCCAAGGTTCCACTACCTACCTATCCAGGGACTTTCAGGGATCTACTAAATTTCATCGTCGCCCGCTAATTGATCTCGCAGGTGTCTACATAGGTACAGTACCTACATACATCTACATAGTTAGGTACCTACTCCCTACACATGCATACATGTCGTTGCTCCCCTTCTTTTCATCCGCATCTTGCATTTGCATCAACGTCTGGGCATTCCATCTACCAATAGAAAGCCAAATGTTCTCTACAACGCTCATCATCCATCCTATCCTCGATGCGGAGCGTCCCTCGAGTGGCCGAGCCGGTCGTGCCTGTCCACCCAAACAAGGGAGCAGTCTCCTCAACAGCTTCGCCAGCAGGACAGCCGGGATGGGAAAGCCTCCCGGTTATTTATTTTGAGACGGACCGACATATCTTGACTGATAGTCGAGGTACATGTCCCCCTTCCGCTGACTGCAACGACCCAGTACACAACGCTGCTAAGTCGGCACTTTTTCCATCGACATCATCTATTGCTGGGCCTTCCTTGCATCGTCCGTCCTTTGTGCGTCGCCCTCCGTGTTTTATACTTGGTTCAGGCTTCCACCGCTCGCCATGCAGTCTAGTTTCCCAAAGCAATCACGAGGGCGGCCCCAGCATATCATCAGCCCTCTCCATGCATGCCCAAGCCAGCCCTCGATGAGAGGGGTCACCTCCATCCTTATCCTACTACCTGTGCAGCTATCACGAATATACCTACTCGCCTCGCTTGCTCTCATCAGTCGTTGGTCGCTGCACATCATACTGAAAAAAAGAGGGCCATGACCGTCGTAAATCACAGCATTGTCCTCATCACCGGCGCCGCCGCCGGCATCGGTCTCCAAGTTGTCAAAGCCATTGCCACCTCGCAACAGGCCAGCTACGAGATCCTCTTGTCCGCACGCAGGCTTGCCCAGGCACAGGCGGCCGCCGAGGAAGTCACACGCAACTTGCCCTCGACAGCGACACCGACCACCGTCATTCCCTTGGAGATTGACGTTTCGTCTGACGAGTCCATTCAGGAAGCTGCCCAGCTGATACAGAACCGATATGGCCGCATCGATGTCCTCGTCAACAACGCTGGTATGGGCTCCTCCCACACCTTGCACGGAGCTTTCAAAGCTTCTTTGCTGACCCAAACCTCCCAAGGTCTTTTGCCCGACTTTTTCGTCGCCACCGGCCAGCTGTCTCTCCGTCAGGCCTGGAGCAAAGCATGGGACATCAACGTCACGGGCTCGCACGTCATGACGCACACCTTTGCACCCCTCCTCCTGCGCTCCAATGACCCTCGACTTCTCTTCATAACCAGCAGCACCTCCACCCTCGCCGGCACCGAGAACAGTGACCTGCCGACCAACAAACCCTCCAACAAGGGCTGGCCCAAGGCGCAGTTGCGCACCATGGTGCCTTCGTACCGCTGCTCCAAGGCCGGGCTCAACATGATGATGAGGTAAGTCGTCGTCGCCGTCGTCGTCGTCGTCGTCGTCGTTCCTCCATCGGTTGATACCAAGGGAAGCTCGAGTCGCTGACACATGCACGTAGAGAATGGCACCGCATGCTCAAGGATGACGGCGTCAAGACCTGGGCCGTCTCGCCCGGATTCCTGGCAACCCGTCTCGGCGGTGATCAAGAAGCCAACAAAAAGATGGGCGCCGGTGACCCTGCACTCGGCGGTGGCCTCATCAAGGATATCATCGAGGGTGCAAGAGATGCGGAAACTGGCAAGGTCATTACCCGTGACGGCATTCAGCCTTGGTGAGGTTTAATATTGGTTCCGATGCCGGAGAGCCACAGCCTTGTGTAAAGATGGACATTCATTCAAGTATTGACGTGCATAAACTAGCAAGATTAAACAACCAGGTACAAACGTTTCTCGTCATCCCACAGGTCTAAAACTCGCAGTGTTTTTAGGGACGTTGGTATCATTGCTTCGCGCAGTTTCATCCACAACAAAAAAAAAAAAACCGAGACAAACAACTTGCGCAGCTTTCAAGCCCCTACGGAAGCTCTGCTCTGTTCTGCATCGTGTTCCTCGTCACCGATGTCCCCTCCACCTCGACCGGCGCGCCAGGGCCGCCCCCGTGCATCACAGCCGTATCCGGGGCTTCCACCACGCCCTCAAGCGGCGCCGGCGGAGCGGGAGACACGCTAGAGACGGCACCCGTCCCGGCCTGGCTGCCGGTCATGCTGACGCTCGATACCGAGTACGCCACTTGCCCGTTCGGGGAGCCTGCGCCGTCACCGTCTGCCACGGTCGTCGCGACCGATGAGCGGCCGCCGCTGCCGCCGACTGGTCTTCGTCGCGGCACCGCGGCCGCGGCATGCTCGGCACCATACGCGGAATACCGCTTCTCGCCGTCCTCGGGCGAGTCTTGGCCCTCGACCCAGGATGCGACGCCGCCGCGCGACAGATCCGAGTTGCCCAGGCTGCGGGTCGCTTGCTCGTTCTCGGCCTGGCCCCTCCGTCGCTGTCTCATAAAGTACCAGATGAACATTACGATGAGAAGGAGCCCGATGATGCCTCCGATCACGCCGCCAACGATGGCGCCGGTGTTATTCTTCCCCCCGCCGCCCCCGCCGCCCCCGCCGCTGCCGGCTGGGTCTGTTGGGAGCAGCGTCGCCGTGCCGGGCTTGTCGGTGCAGCCAAACATCGAGTACGTCTCCTGCTTGCCGGCCGACGAGGCCGATATGAGCCAGGTAAAGCATGCCGGGGCGGAAGAGCGCCCGCTGCGTTGTCCTTGCGTGAGCTTTGGCTTGTTCCCCGTAGATTTGTGACCGAGACTCACCAGCAGAGTGTACCACCGTTGTTATCCGAGTTGCACCTGTTACCCCGCGCGATACACGTTTTCGGAATCTTCCTGCAGCCATCACCGGAGCAGCACCCCGCGACGCCATTGGTGTAGCGGCACGAGGCCTGCGAATCGGCACACGCGTAAAAGGCACCTATATCCGGCCAGATTAGCCCAAACTGGCAGCAATTCCGGACGTCTTCCTCGGGAACGTCTCCCTCGAGGGCACCGGTTCTTACCGCCATTCTGATCCCAGCCACAGGTATTCGCCGGCCGTTTCGTGATGGTCGCCGAACGCCCGCTCCCGGTCGCCGTCGCCGCCGACGTCACAGAGCCGCGTGTAATTCTTCCCGCCCGATCGTCGCCATCGTCATCGTCGTCGTTGTCGTCCTCGCGGGAAACAAGTCCCCGGCGTGGTGCGCGCGGCGTCAGTGTTGGTCGGGGCGTGAAGCCAGCGACGGACGGCTGTGTCCGGGTGGCAGGCGCCCAGGGTCGTCCGTCATCCTGGTCATGGTCTCCGGCGGTGGCCGTTGCGATCAAAGCAGCCGTCGCCGCTGCAAGTGTAGTGTACCTCATTTGTCGTTTTGGGACGCGATTCCCCCGTACTCGGGGCCCTGGATGTGATGTGCGCCACCGACAGAACAAAGTATTTCAAAACGTGACAAGTGAAACAGCCCTCGGGGAATGGGTCCCAAATGCGGTTGAGGATTCAAGCTTATTTAAATAGAGCCCTGTGAGAACGATATGGAGGTCTTGGCTGTGGGAATGCGACGCTGGGCTGATGTACCAACAAGTGTGCCGGGGCCCTACAGAGCGTTCCGGGTGGCGGCGCACTTGTTTAAGCATCCCGCTGGTTTTCCAAAAGGTTGCTCCATCATTTCCATGTTAATATTACTGCCTAATCACTCAGCTCAGTTCGTCCGTCCCTTGTCCCTCGCCTAGAACCACTTTCTACCTTCTTCACCGCTCCGCCCCCCCCCGCGTACAGAGTAAAGAAAGCGACTATCCGTATCCGTAGATGCAACAAAGTCGCACCATGGCCCTGGCCTTGGCCGTCTGTCCAGTCTGACCATGACTTGCTTGTCCCAGCCTTGTCTTCTTGTCCCAACTTGCTGTTATTAGTAAAGATGCTTCTGCCTGGCCAGAGCTGGAGTTGGCCGCGACAAAGTCCATCCACACAACCGCGAGTCGTGCTGCAGGGAGCGCCTGCCCTGCCCAACACCAAGATCCATCATCACGTTGCATCCGGGGTGCATATCCCTGCCGTGCTTGCCTTGTGTATTCTTTTTTTCTTCTTTTTTCTTCATTCTTCTTCTTTTTTCTTCTTTTCTCCTTACCTTTCCTTATTAGTCCTTCCCTGGTTTTGTATGACTCTCGGGTGATCTGCAAGTGTATAAATCCAAGTGGTGCTTGTCCAACAACAACTTCACAAGCCTACTGTCAACCCTTGCGCCAACTCGGGCCAACTGTAAACTGTAGCCGTGCCGTGCCGTGATGCCTACCTGCCTTGCATCATCTGTCTGCCTGCCTGCCTGCTGCCTGCCTGCCTGCCTGCCTGCCTGCCTGCCTGACCTCGTTCCACCCTCCCACCACCATCACCATTACCAACCCATTACCATCACCATCACCACCACCATCAATCACCATTACCATGCACCCGCTTTGATTGGGCCCGAATGCCGCAAGCCACTGCCCACCCGCAACAAGTGCATCCTCTCCCGTGTGAGCCGTGTGAGCCATCACCCTTCAACCTTCAACCTTCAACTTCCAACTGACCTCTGACCGTCACCTCTTGCACCTTTGTGCAGCCTGTTGTGGCTCACGGTGGGGGCTGGCCGCAGTTGGACGTGGGCCACATACAGACAACTGCCGCCTACAGCTACAGGTACCTTTTCGAGGCACGTATGTAGTTTGTAGTTTGTAGGTGCTGACCGCCTAGCCTGCTCTCTCTGGCCTCGCCTGTCTCTCTTGCTCGTCTTGCCTGTCTTGCTTGTCTTTCTTGTCTTTCTCTTCCAACTTGACTTGTTCAAGCTCGAGCAGGATTCTTCTTTTCTTCTTCTTTTCTTCTTCTTCTTCTTCTTCTTCTTCTTCTTCTTCTTCTTCTTCTTCTTCTTCTTCTTCTTCTTCTTTCTCCTTCCTTCTTCCTTGTGACTAGCCGTTAATCCCATAATTTTTCATTCTACAACCACCTCCGTCGCAAACCCTTTGTCCTTGTTCGTGTCTGCCTAATTTGCAGGCTCGCAGTGACTGCCATGTGCCTGCGGTGCAACGGTCGGTGTCTGCGGCCGCTGGTCACATCCCAAGCAAGTAGTACTTAATAATTACTGACTGACTCTGGATTAACCAGTCAATAATGTGTATAAATACTACCTGCCTGCAAGCCTTCCTCTTCTGCTTTTTGTCTCACATTTATATTCCCTCCAGCTAATCTTGGCTCATTCTTCTGCCCTCCCTACTTGCACCCTCACCCGTCACCTCTTTGCTCTATTGGTCCAAGTCACCACCATCAGATCTGTTGGATAGTGAGTGCTCCTTGAGCAGCCCATCATACCTCGCGCCTCGCTCTCCATCGCCAGTCACCTCTCAAACCCCGTCGCCTCTGGGCCTTGGAATGAGAACTATGGCTTCCATGATGGAGTCGCTCTCGATGCAGTTCTCGCCGCTCTTTCAGCTTCAACAAAACGTCACAGACAATAGCGCAGCCTCAGCCAACCGCAGCGCCACGGCAAGCCCCGGCAGCTTTCCTCACGGCATCATGGATACCCTCCTGACCACCGCCGGCTCCGTCTCGCCCTTGTCACAGCTGCTCCTCTTCGTCTACAAGCTTCTAGGGGCACAGTTCGGCATCGATCCGTCCCTGCTCTTGACCGCCGTCGGCCTCATGTGGGCCGTCACCAAACTATCCAGTCAAGTCTACTTTTACGTCGACTCGGTCGTCGAGCGTTATCTCATGTGCTCCATGCACATCAGCGAGGATGACCATTATTACGACTACGTCATGAAGTTCCTGGCAAAGCATCCCTCCATCAAACGTAGCAGGCAGCTCACGGCGCAAACCGTCTACCGGAGCGCTTGGGATGACGACGACGACGAAGAAGACGAAGATGATAGAAAGGCACTCTTCCTGACCAACGGCGGCGATGACGAAAACTCGGACAACAGTTATCTCAACTTCTCCAACCAAGCCGCTACCTCGGCGCCTCGATACATCCCTGCCATGGGAAGGACGACTTTCTGGCACAACGGTACCTACTTTAGGGTCATCCGACTCAAGGAAGCCTTTGCCAACAGCGGAGGCTGGGGCCCCATGAAAGACATCGAATCCATCTACATTACCTGTTACGGCAGGTCCATCTCGCCCCTCAAAACTCTGCTTGCCGACGCCAAGGCACTCTACTGGAAGGACCTGGCACAAAAGACGACCATCTATCGACCTCGCTCCAAGGAACAGCGCCGCGACTACAACATGTGGCAGCAGGTAGCCCGACGACCCGTTCGCCCGATCCGCACTGTTGTCCTGGATAACAAGGAGAAGCATGATGTCCTGGCCGACGTCAACGAATACCTTCATCCTGCCACGCCACGGTGGTATGCGTCGCGCGGCATCCCGCTGCGTCGGGGCTATCTCTTCCACGGCCCGCCAGGTACCGGCAAGACCAGCTTCTCCTTTGCGCTGGCTGGCGTCTTTGGAATCGACATTTACGTCATTAGTCTTCAGGATATCAGCATCACCGAAGAGGATCTCGCCGTGCTCTTTACCAACCTGCCGCGTCGCTGTGTCATCCTGCTCGAGGACATTGACAGTGCGGGTCTCCGACGTGAAGGTGGCGATGCCGACAAGGACAAGGAAGACAAGGAGAAGGAGAAGGGGAAGGAAAAGGAGAAAGAAAAGGGAGAGGAAGAGGACAAGGACAATGATGGTGACAAGAAAGGAGAAACAGAAACAGAAAAGGGGCAGGACAAGAGCAAAGGCAAGGAAAAGTCCAAGTTGAAAAAGAAAAAGTCCAAGTCGAGGGATGACAGCAAGGACGGCGACTCGTCGGCGAGTGACAGTGACAGCGACTCGTCGTCTAGCGATGAGGATTCCAAGTCCAAGAAGAAGCGCCGACGCCGCGGCCGCAACGAGACGTCGAGGAAGCGCGGGTCCAAAAAGGGCATCTCGCTGTCGGGCCTGCTCAACGCCATCGACGGGGTGGCGTCTCACGAGGGCCGCGTGCTCATCATGACGACCAACAAGCCCGAGTCGCTGGACGAGGCGCTGGTGCGGCCCGGGCGCGTCGACGTGCAGGTCGGCTTCTGCCACGCGACCAAGTTCCAGGTGGAGGAGCTCTTCCAGCGCATGTACGAGCGGCCGCCGTCGCGCGTGGTCAAGGCCAAGGACGGCCGGCCGGTGGCGGGGGCCGGGGCCGGGGCCGGGGCCGGGGCCAAGGCCAAGGCCAAGGCCAAGCAGACCGACATGCTCCTGGAGCAGGCCAACCTGGCGTACGAGGTGGACGTCAAGGAGGACGAGATGCGCAGAATCGCCGCCCAGTTTGCCAAGTGCATCCCCGAGGACAGGTTCTCGCCGGCCGAGGTGCAGGGCTTCCTGCTCAAGCGCAAGAAGAGCCCGCGCAAGGCGCTGGAGGAGGTGGACGCGTGGGTGGAGGCATCGCTGAAGCAAAAGGATTCGAAATCCAAGGTGGTGACGGTGCAATAGATGGGTGTGGTGTGGCGTGGATGGGAGGGGGGGGGGGAGGAGTTTTGTTGTTGTAAGGGAAGTTTGGTGAAGAGGGGGAAAATGTTGGCTGTTTACTTACCCTACAGGCGGGAGTACTTACTTTTCCTAAAGGCAGGAGTACTTGCTTACCCCAGAGGCGGTAGGCAGGCTGCAGAAGTACAGGGACAATCCATCACACAGCTCCAACAAGCACTCGTCATTTGTCTTTTTTATTTTCACATCTTCACTCTCAGTGGTTTTTTATCTTGAAAATTCACCACTCATTCATCTGTATTTGCTTTTTTTTATAAATAAAACCTAGGTTTACAGACATCTCTTCCCTCGTCAAGTACCGACCTACCCTGTACTTGCTATCATCATCAGACAACCAGAGGTAGATGGATGGATGGTGGGGCATCGTCACTGGCCTTGTCTGCGAGTTACTTCCCCTCCAAATCACCGTAACCAACATCCTGGACAGCAAAAGCCACCGACCATGGCGAGCACACAACCAGGAGCGCAAGCAGTCGCCAAAGAATCCGGCCTACGACTGCCTAGCAATGGCAAGACCATCTACCACCGCCCCCTGAACCGCACCAAGACGGGCGAGATGAGCCAGGCGAGCTTTGCCTACCTGTTTGGCGAGATGGTGACGTATGCGCAGCGGCGCGTCAAGGGGATCCAAGAGCTGGAGCAGAGGTGAGAGAGAGAGAGAGAGAGAGAGAGAGAGAGAGAGAGAGCCGCGAGCTGAACTCGACCGGAGAGCGCCAGCCAGCCAGCAACCACCGCCGCGTGCTGTGCTGCCGCTGAGCTGCCTTTGCATGCAGATTCCTACCCAGGCACCAGGCTAACACACCTTTTCTTTCCCCTTTTCGCCAGGCTGAACCTCCAGGGCCACGCCATCGGGCTGAAGCTGCTCGACCTCCTGCTGTACCGCGAGCCGGCGCGGACGCAGCTGCGACCGCTCAACATCATCGCGCTGCTGCACCTGATCAAGCAGGGCGCGTGGACGCACCTGTTCGGGCGGCAGGCCGACCGGCTCGAGAAGAGCAACAACCCGGACACGCCCGACGAGTACATGATCATCGACAACGAGCCGCTCGTCAACCGCTACGTCTCGGTCCCGCGCGAGATGAGCCAGCTCAACTGCGCCGCCTTTGCCGCCGGCATCGTCGAGGGCCTCTGCGACGGCGCCGACTTTCCCGCAAAGGTCACGGCCCACACCGTCGCCGAGGGCGACATGTGGCCGGGCAAGACGGTGTTTCTCGTCAAGTTTGCGCCCGAGGTGGTGGAGCGGGAGGCCTTTTTGGGCAAGACTTGACGAGTTGACGAGATGACGAGTTGACGAGCTTTGTATCGAGTTCTACAGTGACCATTGGTTTTGGCAAAGGACATGATGCAAGGTCCTTTTGATTTTGGGTGCAAACGGAGTTGGGAGTTGGGCGTGCCAACGAGACCATTTTTGGCTGCATCACGCACGCAGCACGCACACACACACAACATCATTGGGTATTTATTAGGTTACGGAAAAAAAAAAAAAGAAAATCCGGTACGCTGGTGCAGTGTGTTTACAAATGCAGTCGTCTCAAGGCGTAAAACGTAATGCTCGCTGTGTAGGTGCCAAGCCCACATCGCATCGCCTGGCTCGAGGAGGCCCTTCCTTGATCAACCATGTATGGCTGGCCCCGTCTCGGGTCCCGTCTCGGCTTGGCCTTGTCGCCCGCCTTCATCATCTCGGCAGGTTCCTGACGCCGACGGCGCCCTTGCCGCTCCTCCTCTTGCCGCTCGCGTCCGGCCCCTTGTCCATGAGCGAGGCCAGGCCCAGGTCCTTCCAGGCGGGCTCGTTGACGCGCTGGGTGGCGCGCTGGATGCCAAAGGCGGCGTGCTGGTCCGGCACCACGTCGTCCTCGTCCTCGGGGTTGATGGGCTGGTGCTGGGGCGGGACGTATATCTCGTCGTCGGGCAGCTTGTCGCGGCAGAAATCGTCAAAGAGGTCGGCGTCGGCGGCGCGGTGCATGTGCACGTACGTGAAGTTGGAGTCTTTGTTCTGGGCACGCGCGGCGCGGGTGGTGGTCAGTCGGGATGCATGCAGAGGGTGTGGTTTGACGGCGTCGTCGTGGAGGATGGGCAGTGGTGGATTCTGATTCTGATCCGATTGCCTGGAAGGAGAAGGAGGGAGACTCACCATGCTGGAGAGGGGTTGGCGCAGAGGCTCTTGTTTTGATGGATGGTTGACATTGTTTGGCTGTGCCATTCCGGTGCAACAGCCTGCCTGCCTGCCTGCCTCTGTCTGTGTGTAGAATGTGGTGGGGAAGTCGAGGTGGGGATGCTACAGGCTATTGCAGCACCTACAGGCAAGGTCCCAGCTGCCTACCTACATACCTAGGTACCTATGTACATTAGCAGGTACTACAAGTTGGATATAGCAGGCACATACCTGTAATAGCTTACTAGGCATCTCAACCTCTCGTCACGTCCTCACGCATTCAACACTTGGAGCACCACGGCTTTTACTTGCAACAATTCATAAATTCTCTCTAGCTGCATCACGCATTCCAAGGAAAACTCTCTCTGCATTAGATACACAACTGCCCGTCTCGACCTCTACCGGGTCGTGTATCCGCCCATCTCGACCTCTACCGGGTCGTGTATCCGCCATCAATCACCAGGTCCGACCCGGTCGTGTACGAGCTCGCGTCCGAGATAAAGTAGACGTAGGCGGCCTTGAGCTCCGACGACTCGGCCGGCCGCCCGACGGGAATCATGCTGTTCCACAGGTCCTGCGTCTTCTGGTCGATAAAGTCGGACAGCCCCGTGTTGATGTAGCCCGGGCTGATGGAGTTGACGCGGGCAAAGTCGCGCCACTCGTTGGCCAGGGACCGGGCCATGTGGATGCACCCGGCCTTGGCCACGTTGTACGACGTCTGCTCCTGCGGGTAGTTGGCGACGTGGCCCGACATGGACGCCGTGATGACGAGCGACCCGTGGCCCTGCTTCTTGAAGACGGCGCCCACCGCCTTGGCGCAGTAGGCCGTGCCGTTGAGGTCCACCTGGATCACCTTGTCCCAGGCTTCCGAGGTGCCGTCGACGACGCCCGAGTCGGCCGTCATGCCGGAGCTGGGGGGGGGGGGGGG
>MWMN01000100.1:21178-30926 GCA_002968875.1 Cordyceps cicadae | reverse complement strand
GGAGGGGGGGGTGTGGGGGGGGGTGGGGAGGGGGGAGGGGGGGGGGGGGTGGGGGGGGGGGGGGGGGAGGGGGATTGTGCTTTTGGTGGGTGGTGGAGGAACGGAGAATGTCAGGATATCTCACTGAAAGAGAATTGAGAGACGATTGCGCGCGTGAATGGACAAGAGAGAGCAGGATGAGGGAGGGTAGGGAGGGGTAGAGAGGGGGGAGGGCAAGTAGCGCTTCTTATACAGAGCCCGGCCGGACAGCTCGGATTGCTGTTGGGAGCTGCCGGGACTGGGGATTTCCCATTGGTGAACCACGTAACCTACCCTCTAGAAAAGCCCTGCTTTCACTCAGCCATGGGGCGGCCCTGCATCAAATCAAAAGTCAATGTATCATACATAGGAGCTCCCGGGCCGGGATGCTCAAGGTTGGCCGCCCCACCAATGGCGTCACTGACAAGACTGAGATGGAAATGGAGATGGATAGGCTGGATGGATGGATGCGGAATGGCAAGTTGGTTACCAGAATTCTCGGGAACGAATAGAATAGGGGAGACTATAGTTTGAGACTGTGGACTTGGCAGGTGCTAGCCAGCTTCGGTAGCTGGCGGGGTCACAATCAATGGCATGTATCTGGATGATTGACAATTGATAAGCGTTCGGTTGCTTTCAGCAAAGCTAGCTCTGGCTGGCTGGCTGGCTGGCTGGCTTCATAATAGCTTTGTCATTTTTCACAAATAGCCCTGCATTGAGCCATCCATCATCAATCCATCCAGCCCTGTGCTCAGCCATCGCGATTGCAAACAAATTACCAATTCACACCACCGGCTTTCATAATTTTGCTCCAAATTTTATCCATATTGGTGCAGTTCTTATTCATCTTGGTGCAGCTACCTGCGGGGAATCATTTTACCAACGCAACCAACGCCCCCAACACACCCATACACTCCTATTGTACATACATCCCATCATACCATCATGGAGAAACAATTTTCCTGCCCCAGAGGAATATTGTCCATATTGACCCGACCTTTACTCACCACTTGGCTCCAGGCAGAGCAATCGGCGTACCCTTGTCCCCCCCGGAAGCACCACCCAGTGTCAGCGCCGCGTTGACGACACCGGCGAGGCCCTCACCGGCAATGAGACCGGCTGCAATGGCAAAGCCGTAGGCCTCGAAGCTGTTGCGGAAGTACTTCCTCCACCACCAAGCCGTCATGGACCCGAACAAGACGGCGTTGGCGTACCCGGAATCCGGACCCAGCACCCACGCGACGCCAATCGCCATCCAGTTCGGAAGGTAGGCGCGGTACTTTGCGCGGGAGCCCACGAGGTAAAAGTTCTTGAACAGAGCCTGGACGGCTGCAAAGACACCCAGGACAATGGCAAAGATGCCCGCCTTGAGGGGGATGGGAACGTGAGGCTCCGTCACGGCCTGCGCGACGGCCACCCACGCGGCGACCGACGGGGCGGCAAAGGGACACTCGCCGTCCTGCAGGTCCGGTCGCCAGACGCAGGGGTAGGCGGCCATGAAGAGGACAAAGATGCCCGGCGCGAGGAAGATGGAGACGATGGCGCCGATGCCCTGCGCGTAAAACTGCAGGTGCGGAGGCGTCTGCAGCAGGAAGCCGACGCGGAAGTCGCTGACCAGCGACGTGGCCACGTCGGCCGTCCCCGTCGCCACGTTTCCGGCAATCAGGTTGATGCGCTGAGCGTGCGACTGCTCGGCGCCCTTGGTGATGCCGCCAAAGACGAGCTGCGACGCCTTGGACGACGCGGTCAGCGGCGCCACGTCCGTCACCGCGCCTCCGTAGATGCTCATAAAGGCAAAGATGATGCCCAGCAGGCAGGCGACGATGGCATACCCGGCATTCATCTGGAACTGGAAGTGACACACGAAGCACGCCACGACCGTCATGACGATGGTGCCGGGCAGCCAGACGTAGACGGGCACCTGCTGCTCGGCAGAGGCAAAGTCCTTGGTCAGGCTGTTCTCGTCGTTGACCTTGGAGGCTTGCTTCTCGAAGAAGGGGCTGCTCTTGCCGCGCTTCTTGAGCGCAGCGTCAACGTTGACCGACATTTCCCGGAAGGCGAACAAGATGCCGTCCCACAGGACGCGGATGTGGATGAAGAACTCAATCAACGAGTAGACGAGGAGCACCATGACGCCCGGCCAGAGCATCCAGTAACGCGGAGAGGCCTTCCACCCGGGCTCGCCGATGCCCGTCATCTTGCCGAAGCTGGCAACCACACCCCAGCGCTCGGCGATGACGGGGTCCTTGGCGTCGAGGTACGGACGCGTACCCTCGCACTCGCCATAGTGAACGAGCAGAGGTCCGATCAAGCCCCAGGCGACGACGGTACCTCCCCACCAAGATAGGGCCGTGTTGAGCCCGACGAGGATGCCGGACCCGAAGAAGGCGGGGGTCAGCTGGATGTACCAGCCCCAGTTGTCAATGTTCTGGGCCCAGTTGGAGTAGCCGCTCCAGATGTAGAACCAGGAAAAGACGTGCCAGTTGTGCAGGATGCCGTCGGCGTACTGGGAGACGATGATGTGGATGAAGGCGGCGGCAAAGGCGTAGAAGAGGGCCTTTACCTTTTTCATGGCATCGGCGGCACCGGAGGAGATGGAGTGCATGGAGCGGATGGCGACGGCGGTGGCGGTCGGGGAGGGGAAGACGAGGTTCAGCTCGCGCGAGACGTTGATGATGAAGAACTTGCGAAGAGGCACGGCGGCGAAGAGGCCAAAGAGGGCGCAGACGATGGTCAGGGTGAGGATGCGAGAAAAGTCGCGCTTGGGATCGTCGGAGAGCAGGCTGAGTCGGTACATGGCGGGCAGGCCGGCGACGAAGAGACCGCTCATGCCGCCCGCACCGGTGGCGGCAGCCTGGACGATGGAGTTTTCCTGGGGGCCGAAGCGTCCACCGAGGAAGGAGATGTGAGGGAAGGCCTTTGTGAGAAGGGTGACGATGCCATAGCCGAAAATGGCACCAAACATGGTGGCGGGAAAAGTGAAGCCCGTCTTGAGGCCTGTTTCATGTTGGATAGTTGGTTAGACTTGGCGAGATGGATGGGTGCTGCAAGTGGTGGGTGATTGATGTATATTGATGGTATAAGGTGATGGTATATGGTGATGAATGTATAGTGATTGATACATGGTGATGGCATATGGTGATTGGTCTGTGGACTTACCGAGATAGACGTTAGAGGCATTGCAGAGCGAGCCGAGAATGATACCAATCAGCACTGCGCGGGCAGTAAGAGGACTCGTTTCAGGCTCGACACCCTTGAGAGGGGGAAACGAAACGAAAAGGTCGTCGGGCAATGCGTCGTCGTCGTCGTTGTCGTCGGCTGAGCCATCATGGTCATCTCGGCTGTCTTGTCGGTGCTTCTCGTCTACAAAGGTCTCGTCGAGGACCTTGACATCGCCAGCGGTGTCGGCACCGGCACCGGCACCGGGGTTGGGGGCGGGAACCCGTCGGTCCTGGGATTCGTCGACGCGCCCAGGTTGGTTGTGCAAGTCGGCCACGACAGGCTTCTGGCCTGTGATGGCTGCGTCGTGGTCCATGCTGGCAGTGGCAGATTTCTATCTAGTATTGCACGGGCAATGCAGTGCAAGACGAGGAAAAAAGCAAAGACTGCGACCAACACACGAGGAGGGTTGTTATGTGTGGCTGCCACCCACACACACAGGGGACCGGGTACCACCGAGTAGTTGGTGTTGGTAGGGATGCAGGTTAGTAGGATGCAGGAGGTTGGAGAGCAAAGTTTAGCGACGGGGGGTGGGCACGAGCGGCGTATTTATTATTTACTATGCGAGGAGAGAGAGCAGAGTTGGAGAGTAGAGCGAGCAGCCGGAGTTGATCTCCATGATGCAGCAGCAGCAGCAGCCAGGAAAGGTAGGAGGTAGTCAGTGTACATATAACTAGGTAGGTAGTAGGGGTGGTTGTTAGTGAGGGAAGGGAATGGGCAATGACGTGCAGTAGAAAAGGCCTTGTACCTGTAAGGAACCGGGCTTGGAACAGTGAGTACAGTACAGTGAGGGAGACGGGGGGCGAGACAGTGGGCGAGACAGTGGGCGAGACAGTGGGCAAGGTAGTACCTATCCGTTAGCCAGGGACCAGGCGGAACGGGGCGTCCTTGAACCGAAGCAGGCCCCCTGAACAGTCACTAATAAGGCAGGTGTACAAGGTTAGTTGTCGGTACCGGGAATAGCACTGATGCGACAGTACGGAGCACACTGTGGCTAAATACCTTGGTGTCTACCTCTGTTCGTATGTACATTCAGAAACGCCACCACCCACCACCGCCCCATCATGCTCATTATTCTCGCTCGCTAGCTCACGCCATGTCACTCCAACAAAGGAACTTTTTCTACATTAATAATTACTCCATCGCCAGACCCGTGGGGGGCTCATCACTGACTAGCCTTGGCCCTGCAAAAGGTACCTAGGTCCCTACCTGTAACTAGCAACTAACTCGTTACCTGATAGTTGGCACCAATCTAGCCCCGGACGGGTTGTATAAACTACCATTTGTATGCTTGGCAATTAGTGCCACCTGCGAATAATAAATAACAAGGTAGCCACGGTGCAAAGTCAGTCCACAGACAAAGGGCCTCTCCACCGGCATGACTTGGGCAATGGGTGGTATTGCCATCTACTCTAGGCGTAGGCATGCACTGCTTCGGCAACTCACAGGTACGTAGTTGAAGACGGTGATGGAAGAGGGGAGGGAGAAGAAGAAGAAGAAGAAGAAGAAGAAGGAGAAAAGGAAAAAAATAAGAGGAAGAAAAAAGGAAAAAAAAAAAAAAAAAGAAGAAAAAAGGAAAAAGAAAAAAGAAGAAAAAAAGAAGGAAATTTCCGTTGTGGCGTTGATACGACGACCGACGGCCAGCCAGTTATCAGTCACTCACTCACTCACTCACTCAGTACTTTTGGCTTCTCGGGTGACGGCGCATATCCAATTCTGGACAAGGTTTTCGCCGCCGTGTTCCAGGGTTCCAGTTCCAGGAACCTTTGTATCGCTGACATGGGGCCATTTCGTCAATGCATCGACCTGGCCTCTCCACCTGGGAGAGCACAGTACAGTACATACACAGTCACTCGCAATACCACACTCTCAAGGGCGTTGCGTAGCGATGCTCTTCTTGCCCTTGTTTCATCCAAATTTCATCAACAGAGTCGGGCTGGGATCAGTAAGATCAGTAATTCCAGTCCGCTCTCCGCTCCATCTACCAACTCATGCCTTGTCGACGGCATTTTCGGCAACAACACCGTGGCGCAAGTCGCAGCCAGGCACGTTGCCATGATAATGACAGACGAGGTTGCAGTGCATTCACAGGACTTTTGAAACTGGCCGGCCTCGCGCCGCCCTCGTTCAGTCACATTGGACTCATTTATCTCTGATAACACAAAGTCAAAAGTTCATGGGCCTGCCTCCCCTCCTCTCCTCTGCGTTGGCCGCCCACCACGGATGTACATATGGAGTTGCATGTTGCCCGCAATCCTGCAATCCTACATACAATCCTGCAATCCTGCAATCCACCCCCGAGCACCACCACATGGCAAGGCAGACAAACACCCACTTTACTATAATGCAGACGGGCCCAACTACAATCTGCTCACCACGTCCCCCCCTCAGGGCATCATCAGCTGGCCTCACCAACTACCCATCTACATTGGTAGGTAGTCAAAGGATCCTCCGTCAACAGCTGGGGCGGACGCCATCTTCTCCGCCATGGCGCCGCCGCCGCCACTTTACTACTACTTGTCACCAGGCCCCGGCAATGCTCGGCTGGTAATAAAACAAAAGACCAGCTCACCAAGTGTTTATTCCCTTTTGTGGCTTGCCCGTTTCTTCTTCACCAAGCCTCACCTGATGGATGGGGTATGTACCTGACCAAGCTTGGCTGTACTGTGCAAAGTGCAGAGTGCCTACTTGCATTTCGCACTATGAAGCCAAGGTCCGCTCCGCTAGACAAGACAGGGCAAACAAGTTCCTTTCATGATAAAACCTCTGCTATTGATAAAATGTACCATTAATGAAACATAACCCCGGCTTTCCCCAATCAACCCCAAGGACCCCGAAACCGCTTCGATGTGTCCGCTCTAAACGTCCCCATCAGCGTCACGTTCCCCGCCTTGGACAGCTTGAGCTCCGAATGCTTGGCCTCGCGCCTCGCCTCGTCAACCGCCCTGGCACCCGTCGCCACCAAGGACCGCACCTGGTAGTCCCGGAGGTGCGCCAGGCTCTGCCGGTCTCCCCTGCCCAGCCGCGACGACAGCCGAGCATCAGACGACGACGACGACGACGCCTGCGCGTCCGCGATGCCGTCGTCGTCGTCGTCGTCCCCGTCCGGCCCGTTCTCTGCGCCGGGGCTCTTGGATCCTGAACAACCCGGCAGTCTCGTTGCCAGCGCCATCTGCCGTCGCCGTGCCGGTCCGCGAGCTGTGCGCGACGCCCACGACCTGCCGCCCTTGCCGGCCGCCGTGCTGCTCAGAACCTTGCCGGATGGAAGACGCAGCGACTCCGCGTCGGCCGCGTAGTCGTGCGAGGAGGCGGGCATGTCGTAAAAGTCTCGCATCTCGGACGAAACGTCGAACCGGCAGTGTCCCTTGGCCACCATGTGGTGCTGGACGCCCTCGACGGTGCGTCGCCGGCACCCGCACTGGATGCACTCCCGGTAGCCGTGACTGACGAGATGAAGATACGCGAGCATGGTCTCGGCGTCGACGGTGAGGTGGTCCCGGTGCGCTATCGTGAAGCCGTGCGTCTTGGACATGTGTTGTAGGTTGTCCTGAAAGTCGGTGCCTTTCGTGCTGCAGAAGAGGCACTGGCGAGCGTCAAACTGCGCCGCGACGACGGCGGAATCGGGCTCCAGGTCCTCCGTGGCCGAGTCATTGTCGGACTCGTCGTCAGATGCAGCATGTCGGCTTGATCTCGCACTCCCATGTCTGCGAGGAGACGAGCAAGGCGGTGTGATGACGGTGCCGGGCTCGGCAAACTTGAGTCGCAGGTTATAGACGCTGCCAGTAACACGGCTGGTTAGCATTTCGCTGGTGTTGTCAGTGGGACGGCTCGCTACGCACTGCGAATCGCTCTTTGCGTGCTGCCGCCAGACGCTTGGGCTGTCTAGAGATATGTCGCAGAGTCTGCAAAAGGAGGGGGCTTTGCTCTCCATTGTCGCGGTCAAGTGGTCGCTGTTGTTTGCTCCGTCTCCGATAATTTTGACGGTGTTGACGATGGACCTTTTTTGGTGTGTCTTTCTTTGCTCTTGCAGGTGCGTAAGGAAGGGCGAGTCGCGAGTGATTGCTATCGAGAATGTGTGGTTGTTATTCCAATCGTAAGATGGCTGGTCTTCTGGATATATATATATATATATATATGTATGTATGTATGTATGTATGTATTCCTAGATACGTGATAATTGCATGCCTCTGCCTCTTCATCGGAGGTGCCGCAGTACAAAGTTTTGCTCTCGAGTGCTGGTTGACTCATATTGCCTAATTGGGACGCCTCCGCGATGAATCATTTTGCTAGGCGATGCCAATGCCACGCTCGAGCTGAAATGGGTAAATCGCCAAGACATTGCCTTGAGTTATCCGGGATGCGGGGAGCTGCGAGTCCGAGATGGCTAGACGCAGCGATACGGGACTAAAAAAAAAAGGGAAAAGGGAAAAGGGGAAAAAGGGAAAAAAAAAAAAAAAAAAAAAAGACCGAGGACAGAGTGCATGACTAAGGGTAAAGTTGGCCGAGTACATGACCAAGGGTAAAGTTGAACGAGTTCATGACCAAGGGTAAAGTGAACAAGACGGGGTGGGTGGCACAAAGGACAACATGATGCGGCTACTATCAATTCTGTGTCAAAGAGCCAAAGTACAAGGTGTGAGTGAGACGTATGGCGCAAGTCTTTGTGCGACGAGGAGCAGAGTCGAGTAGGGCAGGGCAAAGCAGAGAGAGCATGCGATGCCATGCTTGCGATACCCTGCTTTTTGCTCACGTCTTGTCCTGTGCGAGCTCGGCACTGCGGCACTCAAAGTAGAAGCATTCGCCGCCAAATACCTCAAGCGTCTTTGTCTTTTTCCTGAAAGAGACCAGCATGAGCAGAGTGTGTAACTAACCCTTACCCAAGGCGGTACGCTGTAAACCGACACGTGCTGTCCCGTGTCCTGGTTCCTGTGTCCTGTGTCCTGTGTCCTGTGTCCTGTGTATCCGTTCAAGCCGTTACAGTTACAGGCCTTGGCTGTGTGTACTCTTCTCGCCTTTAATAATTAGCATACCTCACCGGTTGTGTAGCCGGCGGGTTTTATTGTGCAGCGTATTAGTCCAACTCTGCAGGATCCAGGGGAATAATGAAAGTGGCACAATGACGGTCGACGACATTTTACCGACTAGTGGCTCTTCTTTCCATCTTTCTTCTCTTCTTGTTCTTCTTTCTCTTCTCATTTTTGTTTTTTTTTTTAAAGAGAAAAGATTTGTGCGGATGAGTACGTGACAAGGGCTATAGGGGTGCTGCAAAGAGTCTTTGGCGACTTGTGCGTCTCCTCATGGTACGAGTACACAAGGAGCGACTTGGCGTCGACTCAACATTAGAAGAGTAACCTGACGAATGAGTTTCCAGCATCGTACAATGCAGTCGTGCAGAGCGAGTGCATGGCAGATGAGACTGCGATTCCACTCGAGGTCATCTATAAATGGTACCTTTCAGCCAGCCATGCCAGATGGTGATGACTTGCGACTCTACCAACACCGACGACAGCGATTCCGTTTCGACAAAAGTCAGCTTCAACTTGAAAACATACAAGACAAAAACAAAACAACATAAAAAACAAAAGCAAAAACATAATGGCCAGATCAAAGCCGTCCGAGATTTCCGAGGCTCCGGCCCCGTTCGAATACTGCAGAGAATGCATGCGACAATACTATGACGAGCACGACTGGAAAAACGTGCTAGAATGGTCGGACCGGGCTCTCGAGACTCTCGAGACTCTCAAAAAAGGGGGCGACGATCAGGCCAGCGACCGAGCCACCGTATACTGGTACCGATGGTCAGCTTACAATGCCCTGGGAGATGTCGAGAATGCGGAGGTGGCCTATGCCGAAGGCGCAAAGTATCCGGGGGCAAACCATTAGTTGCGATGATGATTGATGCAGCCTACACCTACATACATTACAGTCTACAGTTCTACGACTTTGCAAGTACCAAGGCACTAACCTACCTACCCTACACCTGGGTAAGGTGGTTACAGTTGCCGTTGCCACATGCAGCAATGGTACACTCAAATTTCTTTTCCTGTTAATGTTTTTCCAAAAAAGAAAAAAATCATCGAGGACCTGTTAGATGATTTGGAGGAGCACTTGTCTTTTTTTTTTATTTCTTTTTCAATCTTCTTTCTTCTTCTTGTTTTTCTGTTAGCCGGTTCGGAAGGCCCTTGCCGTTGCACCGTTATCAATACCTACATACATACCTACCTACTAACTACCTACTGATTTGACGTGCACTGCCAATGGCAAGCGCCAACCGCCGCTGTCGCTGTCGTCGTCTTTGATCGCTACTTCCTACCCAAAAGCAGTATATTTAGTCTTAGAATAGAAACAACAACAAAAGTAGAGCCGCTGAACTTTCACATCATCTCTTCATTCACCTATTTGACTATTCTTCTGCGAAATCACGGTATCGCACACCCTAGAAGCCGATTCACAAGCCAACAAGCCAACAGTACACCCTCTAGAATACAGTGGCTTATTACAACAAACCAAA
>MWMN01000100.1:8678-16178 GCA_002968875.1 Cordyceps cicadae | reverse complement strand
GTGACATTCTCCAATGATGTTGTCGAGACGTTTGATCTCGTCGTGGGCGCGGACGGACAGTGGTCGCGCACCCGCCGCATGATGCTTGGCACCGCGGCATCGCCGGACCCTGCGCTGAAACTGGTCCCCGGCATGTGTGCCGGCTACTTCACGACGCCGGCCCCGATGCAACCCGGCGAGAGCTTCGACTCGACCTTGTACCTGGCCTCGCGCAAGCGCAGCGTGATGACGCGCCGCAGCGACCCAGGCAGGCTGCAGGTGTACCTGGCGTGCTCCGACGCCACCCTCCAGACGGGTCACCGCGGCGACGTGAAGCGCGAAAAGGCCGCCTTCACCGCGAGCTACCGGGGAGCCGGATGGCGCGTGCCGGAGCTCATCGCGGGGATGCAGGCGACAGATGACTTTTACTGCGAGCGCGTCGGCCTGGTCAAGCTCGACGTCGGGATGTGGCACCGCGGGCGGGTGGTGCTTCTTGGCGACGCGGCGTACTGCCCGTCGGTGCTGACGGGCATGGGAACGACCTGCGCCATTGTCGGTGCGTACGTGCTCGCCGGTGAGCTGAGCCGGCTCGCGTCCTCCGGTGATGGAGAGGAGCCTACACATGAGCATTTGGAGGACGCGTTGGTGGCCTACGAGGCGCGCTTCCGGCCGTTCATGGGCCAAGTTCAGCATGGCGTCGGCCAAGACTCGTGGATGGCGCGGCTCATGATGCCCTCGTCGGGCGTGGGCATTGCGGTGCTTAACGTCTGCTTGCGGGTCGTTACATTCTTGGGCATCTCGCTGTCATCTAGCTTGTTTATGAAGGAGAGCGTGCGAGACTGGGACCTGCCAGAGTACTCCAAGCTGGGTGCAATGGTCCAAGCATAAACAGCCGACCATGTACGATACGAGATGCGATGAACTCTCCTCTAATTCTTAGACAATTATACTCTTTACCACCCGAATCATCCACACAGCGACTAGAACCGTTCTGTATAAGCTGGGATGACCAGACTACTACCTGTCGTCCCCTGTCAAGTTGTCAGGGTGCGCAACAAGTTGGAAAAAGCATTCCATGATTTGCAATTTCGCAGCAGACAACTGCGTACTTGAACCCTAGAGAACTGGACGACGGATTTTAGATTAGAGTACGCCATGTTTGCTCTTTGCTGTTAAAGCATCCAGATTTGGCCCGGTTGGCCGTCCGCTCCGTCATAGTTGGGCACTCTACTTGCCGAGTTCCGGGCCTCATGTTGACGTCGATAACGGAAGGAATTACATGGTTGATGATGAACAGTCGTGGTAGCTGGCTGATGGTACTTGCACTGTTTCTTTTCTTTTCTTTTTTTTTTAAAAAAAAAAGAACAAAAAACATACAACAGCCAGTGTTTACTAGTCGTTACTAACCTAACTACTAATCTACTAATTAATAGCTTATCTCTTAGGGAGTAGATAGGATGTTTTATATAGTAATAAGAGTAGTTAGATCCTAAAGTTTACTTACTACTCTTATAAGTAATTCTTTAAGTAAGAGTGATTTATAATTAAATAGTTTATAATAAAATAATATAAATTATATATATACTTTTAGAAACTCTTAAAAGAATAAACCTTACTTTTAATTATAACTTTCTATTAACTAATACTTTTTAATATAAGTATATAATATTTAAAATAGTATACTAGACTTTTAATAAAAAAATAAAAATTCTTTTTAATAGTACTATTTTATATAGAGTTTATTTAAAGAGTACTATATTAAAATAGAATAATTATAATAGTATATAACTATTTTAATAAAAAATAAACTACTTTTAATAGTTATAACTAGAGTACTAAGTAGTACTCTATACTTACTTTTTATACTTACTTTCTTTATATTGTATTTTAATATTCTAATAAGTATATATATATATACTAATAAAAATTAATAGTATTTTAAATTAAATTAAAATTAATAGTATTATTTAATACTAATTAACTTTATCTTTATAACCTAGGCCTAAAGTATACTTATTATATACCTACTATAGTATTAAAATATATAAATCTTCTAATACTATAAATATTTTAAAGGACTACTTTAAACTACTTTTAAAGATCTAAATAAAGTATATACTACTATTTATAAACTTAAAGCTTTAAAGTAAAGTAGATCTATTTAGTACTTTATTAAAGAGTTTAAATATATTTTAATCTATTTTATATAGGATAATAATAGTATAATAGAACTAGTTTATAATACTTTAAGAGAAGATATAAAGGATAAAATTAGAAAAGAGGATTAATCTAATACTTTTAATAAATTTATTAGTAAGATTATTAAGATTAATAACTAACTCTATATTAGATAATTTAAATAAAAAGGATAAAGTACTAGAAAATAAAACTACTTATTATTACTATATTATTAAACTAATACTAGTAGATATTATAAAGGGTCTATAGTCTATAGAATATATTTAGGCCCTATAGAACTTAATACTATATATAAAAGCTAAACTAAATCTAATAAAATATACTATAACTATAGAAAGTTAGAATACTTTATAAATAAATATAGAGTACTTAAGAAATAGTAGAGCCTAGTTAAAGATAACTATAGAATAAATATAATAAACTATAAAGACCTATCTATTTATAATATTAGTATAATTAATAGTAAAAAATATATTTTAAATAGTAACTAATTTATAGACTACTATAAAGTTATATTAAATAAAGATTAGAACTTTAGGACCTAACTAGTACCTAAAGAAGAAAAAGATATATACTCTTATAATTATCTATACTTTTTAGTATATTATAATAATAAATATATAACCTATTAATTAGATAAGTAAAAGGCTAGATACTATTTAAAAAAACCTAAAAAGTAAAAATAAATACTCTAAACTAGTTATTTAAAATAAAAAAATACTTTTATTATACTAAGTACTATTAATAATAAATAGAAAAAGAACTTCTTTAGAATACTATCTATATATAATAAATTTAAAAACTAAGAATTTATGATTATTAAAAGTAAACTAATTACTAACTTAGATATACTAGTTATTACTATTTATTAAAACTAAAATAAAAAGTATAAAGTATTTAAAAATAATAAATATCTTAAAACTATTATATAGTACTTTTAATACTATAAGGTTATATAGATAGTATATAAACTACTATTATAAAGAATACTTTATAGAGAAAATTAAGTATAAATAGTTTTTTAACCTTAGTAAAAATAATAAACCCTATTAGGTAAATAAGTTAAAAGGCTAGACTATATACTAATAAAATAATAAATATATTATATTATAATATAATAAAAAAAACTAAATTAAAGATAATAACTATACTATCTATATTAAACCTATATAAGAAGAATATAATAGAAACTATATATAAAAGAATAACTTACTTATAATAAGCCTAATTAACTTAGAAGGTAGATAACCTAACTATTACTATAACTTTAGAATAAATCTACTAGGTAGATTAACTAAACTAATTAAAAGAAGAAGTTTAGAAAATAATAACTATTATTATAACTAAAACTAATACTTTAATAAAGATCTAATTAGTCTCTATATACTATAAATATTAATAGTATTTATTATTTTATAGTTAATATCCTTATTAAAAGAAAAAAAAACCTAAGTAATAATTAATAGTAGAGTATAAAGAAAGTTTATTTTACTAAATCTTATTAATAAATTATAATTACTTTAGAAGAAAAAGAATAAACCTTACTAACTTATAAATATAGAAAAAGAAGTTATTAAGTGTAACTATAGAATAGTAGATTAAAAAACTATATAACTTTCTATTTCTATTTAAAGTATAAACTATACTCTCTCTTTAGATATTATAGAGATCTTAAAATATAATATTATATTAAAAATACTCTAGTTATAAACAAATAATCCTAGAGTTAACTAAAGAATAGGTTAACTTTAGTAGAATATACTAGAATATAATTATAATAAAAAAAGTAACTAAAGAAAAGCACTTTTATTAAATTAAAAATAGCCTTTAAGACTATATATAATTACTAAAGAGTTTAAAGTTAATATAATAGAGATTCTTAAAGAATACTTAAAGTATAATAAACTATTTAATAGAGAGTTAGAAATAGGACTACTAGAGTATTTATATTAGGACTATAAGTATTATTAAGTTTATTAATTTCTCCCTACTATCTATAATAAATAAATAGAGAGCCCTATATAAATAGCCTATTATATATAAAGGAAGCTAGATAATAGGAAGAGTAGAAAGCCACTATATAGCTAGTATAAAGAAAAGACTAAAGGTTATATAATTAGATTAGAAGGGATTAAACTAATCTAAAAGGATATATTAGATAGACTTAATCTAATCTAGACTAATAGATAAAATAGGATTAGTATAATTTAGGAATATAATAGAGATTAGATAGATATATAAAGAAGAGGGATTTCCTATAAATAGCTAGACTAAATCTCTACTAATTAATCTAAGTAATAGTTTTATTATTAAGAGTAATCTCCTAATAGTACTTATATACTATAATACTACTTACTAGTACTCTTATATATTTTAACCTAACTTATTACCTAAGAAATAGACCTATTATAGATTAAAGATAAACTACTATTATACTATTATTCTATATATTTTTAAAGTTTTTTATTATTTTTTTTAAGTTATTTAACCCTTTCTAGGAGCTTCTTTATAACTTTAGTAGTACTACTAGTAGGTTTGTTTATAGTAGATATTTTAGTTAACTATTTAAAGTTTTAAGGTAACTTACTAAATAGGACTAGTTAAAATATAATAATAGTTTATCCTTAATCTATAGTAGGTCTATTTCTTAAATAGTAAGTTAAGTTAA
The DNA here is from genome assembly GCA_002968875.1 of Cordyceps cicadae. NCBI lineage: Eukaryota > Fungi > Ascomycota > Sordariomycetes > Hypocreales > Cordycipitaceae > Cordyceps > Cordyceps cicadae. The sequence goes on along the minus strand of MWMN01000100.1, from coordinate 11,332 downwards.
AATATATAAGAGTACTAATAAATAGTATTATAGTATATAAGTACTAACGTCGGCCACCCACTTGTTAGCACCACCCACTTCTTAGTAGGGCACCTAGCCACCTTCTGCCCTAAACCTTTATTATTCAAAGCGCGATTTCTTATGTAATTATTATTATTTAATTCTAACTTTTATTCTATATATATAATATGCTAAAATACACTAAGGATAACCTCTAAAACGCAATTTAAGACGTTATTAGAGGCGGCAGCTAAGCCCACGCGTTATAACACTAGGGTGTGCTGTGTTTAACTATCTAATAACGGCTTAAGGGTAGAATATTATAGAAAGAGGCTTTTAAGCCGTTATAAAAGCTTCCTATAGCTTAGGAATTATATCTTATTTCTTAGATATTAATTTAGGATATAATAGGGAACCCTCCTTTATACGAATAAGTTAGAAAGATTGTATTAACACTAGCTAAACATAATAGCTATTAATAACTAATTAGTAAAAATTAGTTATAGGGCTTTTTATATTATAATCTAGAAGTTAAGACCTTAAGAGGTAAGAGGCTTAATTTCTAATAGATAAATAGTACTTTAACTTATATTATGTAGGATTTGTTTAAAGTATTAATAATCCTAGCTATTAGAGAGATACCCCTAACGAATCAATATAATATAGACAAAATAGGGCTTATAATAGGGCTCTAAGAGAATAGCCTAGTACTAGGGTTATTATAGAAGCGAATTACTCTAAAGAAGCAGTCTAGTTAACGCTTTTAGAGTATAATTTTTAAGTATATCTTAATAACTAGGAAGAGCCTAACACTGTTAGTACTTTTTAATAGTAAGAACGTTTAATAATAGTGGTTCCCTAATAATTTAGCCTCTTTTAAAGGCTGGTTCTTTAAGGTAACAGTGAGAGGTTAGATGAATAATAAAGTGGTGGTCTTTTAGCTAAAGGCTATCTTTATTCCTTAAACAACACCACCTACTAGTGAGTAACGCCTTTTTATTCTTAACAGCTATAGTAGCTATTATACTACTGAATTCCTAACTAAATACTATAAAAATAATATATATTTGTTATTCCTGCTGGCTTATAGTTCCTATATTCTTTAACCTCTTAATGTGGCTATGTTTAGCTCGATTAAGGCTAGGTATTAAAAGGAGCTTAGAAATCGACCTAATAATACTGAATTATCGCCTATTAGAAAGAGGATTTTTCTTAAATGTTACACTATTGTAAGAGCTGCTAGATTATTAAAAAAAAACATTTAAACTGCCTAGTAGAAGAGTGGCCTTTAGCTAGTTAATATAGCCTAGCCGCTAATAAGCGATTTACTCTTTAATCTAGCTAAACGAACACTATAATTAACACCTATTAAGCTAAAAAAAGCACTTAAAGAAGGCCTACTAGAGGTTAAAACACCCTTAAATAAACACTAACTTTAACACCTATTTTATAATAGTATTAATCGATTAACTAACTAGTGTTTAGTTAGCCGAATCTAGAGGAAGATTAAGAAGCAATTTAATAACTAATAAGCCTAAATTATAATAGTAGAAGGCAAGATATTAGCTCTCGAATTAAAAATTAGGCTTATCTAGCCTAAAAAACGTTAAACAGTCCCTATAAATCCTAATAGGTTATTTATTAAAGTTATTAACATTAAAAACATATATTAGCAGCTAAATAAGCAACTTAATAGTAACCCTATAGAATTATAAGATTCTATATTAATAGCTAATTAAGCTATTAATTATCTAGCTCTAAGCGTTATTTTTATATTATTTGAATTTTATTTAGCTTTTTAATAAAGCTTTAAAGTAGTGTGTGTTTTTTGTGATGCCCTACTAAGAAGTGGGTGGTGCTAACAAGTGGGTGGCTAACGTTATTAGGAGATTACTCTTGATAGTAAAACTATTACTTAGATTAACTAGTAGAGATCTAGTCTAGCTATCCATAGGAAATCCCCTTCTTTATATATCTATCCTATCTCTATTATATTTCCTAGATCACTCTAGATTACTAGTAATCCTAGTAATCTAGATACTTATATAGGATTACTACTAGCTTACTATAATCTATAGTAATCTAGTTATATAACCCTTTATTCTAGCTTAGTGTTATAAACACTATAGAATACATAGGTGGGGCTAAGTGAGTTAGATAAGGGTTAGATATACTAGTACCTAGAATAGGATATAAAGTTATATAACCTATAAAGTAATTAATAGATCACTTATTAATTACTATAATTAAGAGATTAATAGATAGATAAATAATTAGGATAATTAAAGACTATAGTAGAGGATAGGATAGATATATAAGGAAGGGGATTTCCTATAGATAGCTAGACTAGATCTCTACTAATTAATCTAAGTAATAGTTTAACTATTAGGAGTAATCTCCTAATAGCACTTATACACTATAATACTACTCACTAGCACTCTTATGTATTTTAACCTAAACTTACTACCTAAGAAACAGACCTACTGTGGATTAGGAATAAGCCACTATTATACTTACTACCTAAGAAATAGACCTACTATAGATTAGGATTAACCTACTATTATAGTTTTCTACTAGTACTTAGTTTTTCCTCTTCTTATTATTGTATATAGAAGGACCTAATAGGCTAGACCTAGAGGAGTATAATAAATAAA